>BDUI01000423.1:129943-141023 GCA_002335545.1 Apodemus speciosus | reverse complement strand
AAAAAAAAATGTAACTAAGCCACAGGGTGTACTATATCCAAGTGGAGTTCATGACAGGATTGCATAGTTGATCTTACCACTCAAAAGGATAATTATCCAGTTAAAGCAAAAATAATAAAACACAAAAAAGGAATTTATAACATGTGTAAACAAAATGTACAAAATCAATAAAAATCTAATTCATTGTGGGTTTCATGACATACATAGAAATGAAATGTGTGGCTACAACAGCACAGGGGTGTGGCAGGAAATGGAACAGCAAGATTACTATAGTCTATGTGAGTAGCATGGACGAATTATAAAAATAAGATAAAATATAGTATGCTTCTCTCTCCCCTAGCCCTGCTGGTGTTTCCTACATGGAAGTKACCACATATTGACATCTTATAAAAGGACCCTGCTTTTTCTTGCTTCACCTTGAACTAGTCATTCACTTTAAAACATCCCAGATTGGAATTTTAAAAAGGAATTGCCCAAAGGAAATTTAAAAGCAAATTAAAAACATTAAAAGCAAGTATTTGATAGAAGAGAAACATCCTTTCCTTAGATTCCTCAAGATTTTTGCTCTGGTTTTCCCAATCTCTTTGCCCTGTGGAAACACTATGAGTCCAAGCCCAGCACACTGTCTGATCCTGTTTCTTTCCCCTGTGTGTAGCTGCTGTACATAGCAAAGCTGTTCAGGGCTCCCAACTCTATTCCTACTGTCYCAACATCATTATCATTTCATGTGTCTATAATTTGGCCATGAAAACATGATGTTGACTATAAACATGCCTTCAGAAACCAGTGTTCCCTGGACATCCTCTCTCCCACCCCAGCATGGATCCACAGCCTCTCTCCCTGCCTAAGCTTTTCAATTGCTCAATTAAGAAGATATTTATTAAAGAGGTCTGCAGTGTCTAGATTCAAGGCTCCCACCCAAGCAGCTGTGCTTGCTTGGACCTGATTGCTCCACACATTTCCTATTCTATTCATTAAGGGGTAAATCATGTGTTTATTAGTTGGAGCACACCCCCTGATGTGCATTCATATTATCAGTTCCATCAGAGAGGAAAGGAAGCCGGGTGGCGCCAGTACAAAGATGTCACAAGGATGTCTTCTGTTTGCCCCACACATTTACACTTGTATCTTGGTCTTTTTGCTTTATCCAGAGACCCTACTTGCTTGCGGGGCACTTGCTATTATCTCTTCTGCAGCAAACAGGGAGATAGGTCAGGGCTTAGGACTAAGCAAGACACCTATCCACAATACCACTAAAGTCCAGCCAATGGACAGAAATCAGAATTCTGGCTTCSTATTCCCTGGCATGATTTTCTCTCACCACTCCCTCAGCTTTTAAATTACATTGTCAGTAATTTAAAAGATGGCAGCATGGGAACAGACTTTGGACAGAAGACAAGAAAGCATTGACATCAGCACAGTGGAAAGAAGCCAGGTTGAGACCATGTCCTGGCTGCATAGAATAGGGTGAGTAAAGACAATGGGACCCTGCTCACCAAAGATTATTTCTTCTCAACCTTGGAGTCTCTGGCCTGGGGGCCCACTCTGACAGCCTAGAAGCTTCCCCAAGGTCAGGTGTCTTCCCTAGCTGCACCAGATCTCTCTATTGCCTGTTGAGTTCACCCAGTGACCTCTTAGTGAGGACTTATTGATGTGCAAAATGGCTTTCCTAGTTAAATGGCTTCTGTGAGCTAAAATGGCTTCTGCAAGTTGCTCACTTTGGAAAAGGAGTTCTTTTTCTGACTTGGATTTTCAGTCTGTGCCTAGTGCCCTCTGCTCAAGAAAAAAAAAAAGTAGATAGCTGTCTTTTTATCTCCCTGATGCATTTTTTCAAGCACTTGGAACCCCTCTTCTAGACGGAAAGGGGTGCTCATAAATGGAAAGAAAGAGGTAACAGGCACAAGTCCAGACAAGTCCTTCAGGAGCCTACCTCCTATTCCCTTATTTGTTCCACTGGAAAGAAAATGCCAAAGGTGACTTCAAGGTCAGTGTCTGCTGGTCTCTCCTCCTCTGCCTTGAATGAGATTCCTGCTGGTCTGTGTGGATTTTGGATCATAGCAAAAAGGAAATTGTCATTTAAAACMAACATGAAAGGAATCACTTTTTGGGAAAGGCCCAATTGATATTAGTTTCAGGAACTGGTTTAAAAACATTAAGAAGGATATTGTCCAATAAAGTGACAGTGTAACAAGGGTACTATTCTTACTAATATTAACAAGGGTAATCATTATTAAAGGAACTACTACATACTAGATACTCTGCCGTGCAGCATATATGTCTGCTAGATACATAAACATTTTTTACAACTTATAAAGACACAGATTGTAAGCATAAAGTTTCCTTTTTTACATTTTAAACAAACAAMAAAAGCAACTCTTCAAGCTCAACATGAATTCCTCGGGGCCTGCATCTTACCGATAGAGGAAGTAGATCTGGGGATTAACTCTGATTCCCCAGATTACAGTCCTCAGAAAGTGACCATATTCTGGTTCACTAAGTGCTTATTACTCTGATATTAAAGTATTCAGGAAATGCTACTCTTATTATTACAATATCTGGGGAATGGTGTCCTGGTCAGAGGCTCATACTGCCATCTTCAAATGGGGTCACCATAAATCACACATTGAGGGTCCAGAAACCTGGCTTCATCTGTCCCTCCAGGGTGACAAAGCTCTGGTGAGCTGACCTCCAAGATCCCCTTTCCAAGAGCTGTTTTTATACCAGGATTCTGACTGCTTAGTTTTCAAAGGGTGACTCCCCTTCTGCTCACATTTAGATCAATTTCGTAGAAAGATGAATGTAGCAGCTGGAGGAAGGCAGGGCTGAAACAAACACAAGGGAGATTAGAGAGAACAGTGTGGYTAGAAACCGTGAGGGTGGGACTCAGGATAGTTCAGTGGAAAAGAAGAAAGGGATTTTCATTCTGGGCAGACCCTGCAGATGGACGATCCACTTGACTCAGCAGCTACCTTGACCTCATGATGAGAGAGAAAGAAGAAACAAAGATTTGAGGTTTCAGGCTGGTGATAGAGAGACAGGTGGCTGCATTTTAGTGGAGTAACCAATTGCAAGATGGGGGTGAATTTGATTTCAATGTGGGGCTTTGGTTTTTCAAGTCCCAAAACAGATGCCAGTTTTGAACATAAAATGTTTAGGGCTGCTTAGGATAAAATTGTCTTTTCTAGCTGTCAGAGAACATTGCAACTACACAGGGTCCCAGAGCTGAAAATTTATTATGGGCAGATATTGCCAATTTTCATTTACTTTTTAATGTTACATCTCCCTGGAGAAACCCTACCCAGTACTTTCTAGTTCCTGCATCCCGAGTTCCCCTGTAATTTCATGTTTAGGGTTCTTAATACTGAAAGGCATCTTTATCCTCACATCTTTCTTCTGCACACTCAAGTAATGTAACCAGCCCACTTCAGGGATACCACTCTTCCTCAGATAAGGATCCTTCCCTGTATAGTTTGCACATTGGGTTTAGCTATAGAGCCCCCCAGTAGGCTTCCTTTAACCCTCATATGACAAAGAATAGAAACCTAAAAATGGTGATGAGGATGTATTGATGTACTCCATAAAKAGCCTTAGGGAAAAACCACTTTCTAAGTTCTGTGGGAAGGACATTGGTTCCACTTCCAAACTACAGTGCCCACACAACCCAGCAAGGTCCTAGGTCATGCACTGTGCTGCAAACAGCTTGCTTTAAGGAGTCCCAGGAAACACAAAGCATGTGGTCCCTTCTCTTCTCTAAGTCCCAGAGAGCCCTAAAAGCAAAATGTAATCATAGAGGACTGATATGTTAGTTAGGTGTGTTTGTGTGTGTGTGTGTGTGTGTGTGTGTGTGTGTGTGTGTGTGTGCACGTGTGCCTACATGTATGCAGGTTTTCATGCATGGGGAGGAAGAGATCATGTATCTTTCTCTGCTTTATTCTCTTGAGACAGTTCACCATTTCACCTAATCTGGCTGTCCTGGAGTTCACAGGATCCACTCAGCCCATTCCATAAAAGCTGGGGTAACGGGCACACCTGGCCTTTTATATGGGTAGGGAGGATCTGGATTTATGTTCTCCCACTCACACAAGAAGTGCTTTTGCCCACTGAGTCATCTTCGATCTCCCAATTAGGTGTTTCTGTTTTATTTGTTTGTTTGKTTGGTTTTGTTTTGTTTTTGTTCTGGATATCTAAGAACTCACTATGCAGACCAGGCTTCCCTCTAACTCACAGAGATCCACATGTCTCTATCTCCCAAGTGTTGGGATTACAGGTATATGCTCCATGCTCAGCTCAACTCTAATCAGGTATTTTTAGATCCCCATTTTGTTTACTGCTTCAGAATTTTACATGYTAAGAAGGGAATGGACGTTGTTTTAGTCTATTTTTCTATTGTTGTGATAAACACCATGATCAAAAGCAACCTGGGGAGGAAAGGATTTAGTTTGCTTTAAAGTCTATAGTCCATCATGAAAGAAAGTCAAGGGAGGAANTTGGTTTTGTTTTGTTTTTGTTCTGGATATCTAAGAACTCACTATGCAGACCAGGCTTCCCTCTAACTCACAGAGATCCACATGTCTCTATCTCCCAAGTGTTGGGATTACAGGTATATGCTCCATGCTCAGCTCAACTCTAATCAGGTATTTTTAGATCCCCATTTTGTTTACTGCTTCAGAATTTTACATGYTAAGAAGGGAATGGACGTTGTTTTAGTCTATTTTTCTATTGTTGTGATAAACACCATGATCAAAAGCAACCTGGGGAGGAAAGGATTTAGTTTGCTTTAAAGTCTATAGTCCATCATGAAAGAAAGTCAAGGGAGGAAYTCAAGGCAAGAACTGAAGCAGGGGCCACCTAATGTCTTGTTCTCCAAAGTTGTGGAGACTCAGCTTTTTTTAAAAATATATCTCTTGACCACTTGCCAGAGGTCGCCCTGCCCACAGTAGGCAGGACCCTTTCACATCAGTCATTAATCAGGAAAATGTCCCACACACTTACTAACAGGCCAACCTGATTGGAATCACTTGTTCATTGGAGTTCCTTCTCCTTAGATGACTCCAGCTTGTGTTAACTTGAGAAAAACTAACCAGCACAGAAGTTATCCAGGCTGGACTCAGTCATGAAATTGGCTGTCCACAATATTTAAGGACAGATTTGTCTGGTCTATACTTTCTCAAGCCTCTTCAGTATCTATCTTTACATACCTGGCACRTCTGTATACATGTAAGTGCTGCTGTGCACTACATGTGAAGGCAAGAAGACAGCCTCAAGTGTTCCTCAGGATGTGTCTACCTGCTTCTTGAGACAGGATTTCTCACTAGCTTGGGGCTCATCAACTGAAATGGCAGTGTAGCAAGCCCTAGGGACAACCTGGATTCACTTCACCAGTGATACRTACCGTCAACCAGTGTTTTGTGTATGATCTGAGGATTAAACTCAGATAGATCCTCATGTTTATGTAGCAAGCTTTTAACCAAATAAGCCACTTCCAAATCCCTGGGAGTCCTTTTGTCTATGCAAAAATGAGTACTTTATGATTTTTGGCTCATGTAATAATCCTAGCTTTTTGAAGGTAGAGGCAGGAGGATCAGGAGTTCTAGGTCATCCTCAGCTACTTAGTCTGAGGCCAGCTGGGGCAACAAGTAACCCTGTCTCAAAAACATTAGCAAGGATGAAACAAACACATGTACCTCATATCTACTTTGTGAAGAACCAAACCACTTCTCTATTCTGAAGCAACCCCATGTAAGGTTACACATCAACACATAGATGTGTAATTTCTCTCTTACTTAAAAAACACTGAGTTCTTAGACAGCATTTTCTATACATCTTTTTAAAAAAGTGTGAGTACTAATGTAGCTGCTCAACAGATGGGACCACTGAAAACAATCCCATGCATAGGTCCTCATTTCAGTTGATCATTGGATAGCACAAGAACAGTAATACAGATTCATGTCACAAAAATTGGCAAGGGGCTGGCAACTTTAGCTAGAGAGTTTATGTTTGTCTTAGTCAGGGTTTGTATTCCTGCACAAAACATGACCAAGAAGCAAGTTGAGGAAGAAAGGGTTTATTTAGTTTATACTTCCACATTGCTGTTCATCACCAAAGGAAGTCAGGATTGGAACTCACACAAGGCAGGAACTTGGAGGCAGGGGTGATGCAAAGGTCATGGTAGAGTGTTGCTTACTGAATTGCTTCCCATGGCTTGCTCAGCCTGTTTTCTTATAGAACCCAAGACTACCAGCCCATAGGTGGAACCACCCACAATGGTCCCTTCCCACCTTGATCACTAATTGAGAAAATGCCTTACAGCTGGATCTCATGGAGGCATTTCCTCAGGGTTGGCTTCTTTCTCTGTGATAACTCCAGCTGTGTCAAGTTGACACACAAAAGCAGCTAGTACAAGGTGGCACAGGTAAACTCTACCTTCAACTGCCAATGACTGTGTTGGTTACTTTTCCTATCTCTGTGATAAAACACTATGGCCTAGACTACTCATAGAAGAAAGAGTCAGTTTATTTGGGCTTTATGGTCCCAGATAGATAAGACTCATTGATGCCAGAACAGAGGCATKGTGGCTGGAGCTGAAAGCTGATACTTCTCATCTTGAACTGTGAACAAGAAATAGAGAGCAAACTTAAATGACTCAGGTCTTTGAACTCTCAAAGCCCACCTCTAGTGACATACCCTCTCCAAAAAGGCCACAACTCTATATTTTCTCAGCTGGGACCAAGTATTCAAATTCTAGTAACTGTGGTTGACATTCTCATTCAAATGATTCAGTGACTAACTGCTATGACCTCCTTCATCCACAGTGGATATCACTGTGAACACAAGAAAAGAAGAAAGCTATATGTCACATGCTAAGTGCTATGCATTACTGTTTCTAAAGTTTTGTTTGTTGAAGGCTTGGTCAGTAGTTGACACTGTTGAGAGCTGACTGGATAAAGTGGGTGTTAACCTCGTWAGTCTATGAATAGGGTTGAAGTTGAATGAACTATAAGGATTTGAGGCCTATTATAGGATGTATGTCATGTATTGGTTATTTTCCCTGTTGCTCTGGCAGCATACCTGACAAAAGCAGCTTCAGAAATGGCTTATTTTGGTGCATAGTTGAGTACATCCCTTTGTGACAGGGAAGGCAAAGTGCTGAGTGTGAGGCAGCTGGTTGAGTTTCCTCTGCAATTGGATGCAGAGGGAAGGCACTCAATTATATCTCCCAAGCCCTGTAGAATGCTCCTTCCCATATTTAGAGTGGGTCTTCCCATTGCAACTCCATCTAGAAAGTTCTCCTCAGACATTCTAAGAGTTCTGTCTCCTAAACAATTCTAGATCCTGTCAAATTGATAATCAATATATTAAAGGGCCTTTCTTGTGTTCCTCCTACTACCTGGCCACCACAAGATAGACAACCTCATCGGCTATACACACCCTGTATCTTATTGAACCTTAGACTTGAAGCAATGGAACCTGCCTACCATTAAAAGTACATGCTAAAATCAATCCTATATCCTTGTAACTTAATTTTCTCAGAGGTTTTCCCGTAGCAATGGAAAAATGTCTTGCAAACTGGCACATAATTTTGTTCTTTTGTGTTTCATAAACTTCGAGTAACCTCAAACTTACAGAGAGATAGATCTGCCTGCCTCTTCCTCTCAATGCTGGGATTAAAGGCATGTGCTGCCACACCTGGCAAGGGAATTCCCATTTCTTGAGAACCAAAATCAAAGAATCACATATGCATTCCTTTTGTCTCGCAAATCCCTTGCYACTATCATCTCATTGAAAACCACTGTCCCATGCAGTATTAGGTTTTCTTTTTTCCATGATTATTGGAATTTGTGGCAGAAATTGCTCATGATTGCTGTGACTAATTTTGTGATGGGTTCTGTTGTATTTAATTGAGGAAATATGAAGTCCCATTACAAAGTCTCTGTAATATTCTCTATTCCAAAGCCAGGGAGGAGTGAACTCATGCAAGTCACATTGGTAACTTCTGTGTGCAGAAAAATGGTCACTCCCTAGGTCTAACCCTGCCTAGGGTTAGAGACCATGATAGATAGGGGGCACTGAAGTATTTACCTTTCTAAGAACACTATTCCTGTGTTGAAAGATCTCTCCCAGCTTAGATTATTTACATCTGAATTTTTTTCAAGAACTTAATATCAAACCACTTTTAAGGGAATTATTCAAATATTTTTTTCAATCTAAGGTGGTTTTTCTGTGTCTTTCATCTCTACTTTGCCCATTATTTTCCACTGCAGAACAAAAGCAGACTTGAAGGGAGACAGATGGGCCAACATGTGGAAGGTGGGGGCTGCTCTCAGTGACAGCTCTGGTGAAGGACAAAAATGAACTCTCCTCATTATGTTCACGGAACACCAACTATGAAGAAATTAAGATTTTCTGAGGACCCAGACTCTTAGGGTAGTTTAAATTGTATTAGGAAAAAATGTTAACATTATTGGGTTACATAAGTGAAGTGTCCAAGATCAACATGTTCAAGGCCACTGTAAACACTAGTGCATACGTTCAGATATGCAATTACCCCATCAGCATGAACACACAGGAAGAGATTTGCAATTTGCATGGCTGTGAGGTTCCTGTTGGATGCCAGCTACCACAAGAGTATATATGGAAATTTTCAAATTAACTGGGGACATTTCACTCAATTTTATCTCTCAGTGCTTTGTGTCACTTTCTCTTCAAGGTCTGTGCCTTTTACAGATTGAACTGCTCAGACATCGACTCATTTATTCATTTCAAAAGAGTGGATCACCACTATGACTTTTTCCTTCTTTTTTAGAAAAAGTGTTGTAAGAATTTTCTAATGTTCTTTTCTGTATTTTTTCTACCTACCTTTCCTCTTCAAAACCCATTACCTCCTTTATCTCTGCACCTTTTACTCTACACATCTCCCAGTACTTCCCTCTATGCACTATGCTCTCAATGTCCAGTCTTTAAAAAGAGTGCCTCTTTAATCCTAAGTATCTATGGAGAATGAGCTCTGTAAAGTCAGTGTGAAGTTCTCTACAAACGTCTGAGGCTGAAATGGGTATAGGAACAGAGGAGACAGGAGCATACAACAGAATCTTAGGATTCAAACGCTGTTCTGCAGAGCCGAACCATCTGAATGAGCTGCAAACGGTAAATAAACCCAGCTTGGAAGTTAATGAACCTTGCGTTTGTGTGTCTGTGAATACATTAAGGGCTTTCAAAGAAAAAAAATTGTGTCATCATAAATAAAAGATAGCAGTACATGCCAGGCATAGTCCTAGAAGCAAGGAACAATTCTCCCATCCGTTGGGATCTGTAATCTTAGATCTGTACTCCTTCTGGTTTGTGTGGCAGTAGGAAATCAACCCTTATCTCCAACAGACTCAGAGAGGTCTAAGAGACTTTTCTGCATTCTGTGTGCCCAGCAAAACTCATCTGCTTTACTTGAAATTGACTGTAAAACCAGACTCATGTGGTGCCTGCTATACCACAATAAACAAATAAATTAGCTGCTGTGATATGGAAATTTACATGATTCAGTGTACTTAAAAACTGTTAACTGTGAACTTATTAATTGAAAACCACAGGACAATAATCAGCATGTCCTTCAGTGGAAATACCAGTCTCCCGTTGATCTGAATTTGAAAAGCAATAGAGATACATTCTCACACCAACACCTGCCTGCAACTGCTAGATGGATGTGGTATTTTTAACTTCATCTTTTGGTAGTGTCCATATTGATTTTAGTATAACTCTATGCTGCCCCACATGGGATCTTCCTGACTCTGTATGCAGGTTATTCTCATTTCAGGCAATCTTGTTTTTTTGCCTCCTGTTTAGAAAACTTTAATTAAAATACTCTGCGAAAGCTCAAGTCTCTTAGACTTTGAAATCTTCAACAACATTTTTCTCATAGAATACCAAGGACATACGCTTTCCTTCTAAACATATGTCCCAAGGGGATTGTTTGTCTAGAAGCTTCTAGGTTGTTGTGAGGGATGGAGCTTAACAAACTGAGARAAAATGAAAATGGGTTTTTACATGCCAGAAATGTAACCAGGGGTAAGCAGGCAGACTCCATAGCCTCTTGGAGCTTACTGTCTGTCTCACTTGTTATTGTGCTGTGGTCAGACATGGTGGTGGGGTTCAGTCTCTCTTGGGAACAAGGGTCTTGAGCAGCCAGCCAAGTCATTCTTTCTGTTGGTWGGATTGTTTGTGTTCAAGATGGRGGTTTCTTTGTATAACCYAAGTTGGGCTCAAATTCCAGGGCCTCCTGCCTCAGCCTCCCAAAAACTGGAATTCCAGAATACGTGACAACACCAGACAGAAGTATCATGATAAAAATATACATCTATCAAAGACAAAGGTAACATTAAAGCAAGTTTGTTTTATTGGAGTCAGGATATCTTATATTCCAGGTTGGCATCTATCTCCCTTTGTATCTAAGGATAATACTGGGCTCCTGAACTGGGATTCATGCATGCACCCAGTCTATATATGYAGTGCTAGGGGTCCAAAGCCATGGCTTTGTGAATGCTAGACAAATGTTCTGCCAACCTGAGAAGCAGCTCCAGTATCCAGCATGTCTGTTTTTTTGAGTTGCTGTATGCTACTCTTTCCTTAAAACATTATAGTGAAATAGCCACACACACACCCACCTTCTCCTACATTCTCCTTTCTGAGCATGCTCACTGCCTACAATCCTTGATGTTTGACTTTCCACAAGCCAAACCAGAAAGCTGTGGTGACTTAAGAGAAGCCCTGGAGGCACACACCTACCCTGTGTCCACCCCCTGGGGCCACAGTACATCTCCTCTACCTGTTAGCAGGAGTTCTAGCAGGGACTGGGGTATGAAGATGCACTAGTGGATGAGCTAAGTAGGGAATTCAGGGTTGAGAATGAAGCCACCGGTGAGGCACTAATGAGGCATGGGAATTCTATTCATGCCTCATTAGGACTTTGAACATCACATGGCATTACCATATACCCAACCTATCAAGCATAGCCCTCTTTAAAATTTTCTACACATCTTTAGATGTGCCTCACAAACCAAGCTATTGAAAGCAAAAAGAGACCTGTGCAGGT
>BDUI01000423.1:65047-108733 GCA_002335545.1 Apodemus speciosus | reverse complement strand
ATATATGTGTATATGTATAAATAGTATATATATACTATATAAATACAGTGCTGAATATATTAAACTTTGAGCCTTGATCAGAAACTTTTGTCTTGGCTTCATTCTACACACACACACACACACACACACACACACACACACACACACACACGATCCTTTTTCATTTCCAACCCCCCTTTCAGGTAATCCAGTTCATCCATAGCTGCAGAGAAGGCAGGGGCAAACACTTGGGGTGGCCATTCACATTGCCCATAGTCAAGAAGCAGAGAGGGCTGAGTTCTGGTACTCAGATCACTTCCTCCCTTCCTTCCTCCTTGTGATTCAGTCCCAGAACCCTAGGCCATAGTGTCAGGCCACCCACATTCAGGATCTTCTTATCTGGAAATGCCTTCCTAAACAAAACCCCAGAAGTATATCCCCTAGGTAATTGCAAACTTAAATCAAGAAAACATTGAAGACTGACCATGACCAATGTGTGTGTGTGTGTGTGTGTGTGTGTGTGTGTGTGTGTGTGTGTGTTGATAAGTAAGCAAGTGCATATAGATCTCCTCATTGGTCCCCTCCTTTGCTCATCCCTGAGCATATGCCTCTCTTTCTATCTGGTTTAGCAGTAACATTTCTGCCATGGTGACTCTTTTTTCAAGTGTGAGAACAGAGCTAGACAATGAAGACAAAACAGCCCTTTGTCTCTGATAGTTATTAACTTACAAGAAACTAAGAAAAGCTATTTCTTACATTTTCTCTCTGAGAGAAGAACTCAAGATGATGCCAGCATATTGAAGTCCAGGCAAAATAAGGAAGTTCGAGTTCACTGAAGCTTTGACTTTTTATTATTCAAATCAATGTGGAGTGATTCTTGTACCTTTGAAGTTTTCCCTCTTGTCACTTGAGAATGTAAAAAGCCAACATTTTCTATGTTGATATAACTTTTTTACATAAAGAAAATAAAGTTTAAAAAGATGGGTTTCTTTACAAAATAATTTGTATTTAAAAATTCCAAAATCTTCCATGGGAGTGGGAGGGAAACAAGAGAAGGTAAAGAGGCTGGGTAGTGAATATGATAAAAATACATTATACATGTATAATGGCCTAGAGAGTTAAAGGCACATACAGCTCTTGCAAAGAACCCAAGTTCCTAGCACCCACATAGGGTAGCTCACAACTGCCTATATCTCCAGCTCTAAGAGGCTCCAACACTTCTAGCCTTCACAAGAAGCTGCAGTCATGTGCATATACACACATAGACACATAATTACACTCATAGACAATTAAAAATAATTTTAAAATATATACCTATGTGATATGTAATCAATATAGCCTAATAGAAATGAAGTTTTGTTTTGTTTTGTTTTAAAATCTATAATGGTAGATGAATCCCTTCAAGTAACAGCCCATTTCCAGATCTGGGGTRTAGGAAAGCCACCTTTCCCTCCCAGTGGTTCAGAGGCATAATGCTTCCTGAAAGGGTGGAGGTACTGACTCTTTTTTAATTCAGCTACAGAAAAAGATGACTCTTGGAGAAAAAAGTCATCAGAAATGAGAGAAACTTTGTGGACAGATGCTGGAGGCTACTTAGTGGAAGGCCCGGAGAAGYTTATAGAAGGGTGGAAACCAGAGTTCAGGGAAGCCCAAGAGGTACCTCTTGGGAGAAGCAGTCTGGGAGCTGCAGTTTCAAGACAATCATAATAGACCTGAACTCAACACACAAAGCCTGTGTAAAAGTTTGCTATATAAGGCATGTGCTTGCAATCCCAGAACTGGAGAGGTAGAGACAGGGAGATCCCTGGGGCTCCTGCTAGTGTAGTCTATGAGCCCAAGCCCAATGAGAAATTCTGTCTCAAAAAATCGGGTGGTCAGTGCATGAGGATCAATGCACAAGATCATTGCATTGAGAAAGGCAGTCTGGGAAGCTGCCATCTACAGGATATTGTCCCATCAAAGTTGTTCAGAGCTACCTTTGCCCTGTGACCTTAGCTTTCCTTCAAGCTCTTGGGCAGCATTAAGACACATGCTCAAAGCTTGGCTTTCAGGGACAGGAAGAGGAAAGGGTCTACCACTTTCCTTTAGCTTCCTAGAGAGGGGAGAAAGTTAATATACCTCAGCCCACAAAAGCTCATGCAATAGAGGACCTTCTCATCTACACAGGGTGATTGTGTGCTGACCAGCCCTAAAACCTAAAACTAAACCAAGCCAAGTATCCCCTCTGMTTCCTATGTGTGGGTCCACTGCTCCCCCATGGTTATAGAGCTCTGTGCTCATCARTTGTTTTAAAACACAGGCAAGGCCTCCATGCAGAGCTAGAATTGAAATCTGGAGTAGATTCCCAATCCATGTAGGAGTCAGTGCTGGAAGTGAGAGTGCCGAGGCAAAGAGGACATGGTCAGTCTGTGACTGGCAATTTCCATCATCAGAATCAGCTCACTTCTCTGTGTTCATATTTCTTCCTCTGGGTTCACAACATCACTTCCCTTGATTTGTTTGTTAAAAATACTGAGARGATTAAAGACACAGCTCAGCGGTAAAGTACTTGCTTAATGTGCACCAGACCTGGGTTCAATCCACTGTCAGGAAAGAAAAGCCTGAAGAGCCATTGCTGTGAGTAACCAGTCATTGGCCTCACCTACTAGCACCTAACAAGCTCACCCTGTCATGTTTAATGCCAAAATSCCTCCCCAGTAGGACACCTGGATAGAACCTTCCTGGGACATACAGTGTAATGGGGCCCCATGTTTCACTCTATTAAATATATTTTGTCTGAATTGACTTAAAACTAACATTTACAATGGCATTGAATTGTGTAAGGCAGATATTTGCATGGGTCCCTCAGTTCTACAAAGGTTCTMCCATTTGGATAGTGTGTCCGTATTGATCTGAATTCTGGGAGGACCATAGGAGATATTTTCATCGCTCTCTGCTATTGGCAAAACGCTGATGTGTGCAGTGAGAAAAATTCAGCAACCAGCTTAATGAGATACAACAGTACCAGGAGAGGGAGAAAAATCAAAAGGTTGCCCAGCAACAGGGGATGGCCAATGAACTCAGGAGGGATGGGCTTTACTAGCAATCGTAGGGTGACTTCTAGCAGCTCTTCCTGTGGTAAGTGCTGTCTTATTTGTGTAAGAAAAATGACCAATGGAGGTGTATGGTATATGCAGGCTGGAAACATCCTGATGAAATCCATGACTTTGTACCATTAGTGGGCTCACTGGGAATGATCACCAGAGCCATGGAGATGCAGTGCCAGAGTGTCAGGACCCAGTTCTTGGGTGCTGAGATGCAAAGGGCTTTGCTTTAGCAGCTTTTCCTCATCGGGCAATGGGTTCTCACTTGCATATCCACTTACGAAGCAAATGAAACAAAAAACAACAAAAACCACAAAGGAAAGTATTAGCTTAAAATGTGTCCTGACATGTAGAGTAACTTTAATTCAGCTTCAGAGTGGCATTTTGGGGGTGTCCTCAGTTTGTCATATAGAGTTCATTCTCACAGAATATTCCTTTGCCTTTTTTCATGGCCCAGGGAAGTCTCAACTTAAGCATAGTGGCCAAAAAGCTCTATTAAGACTCAGTAACTCCATTTTTGTCCCTGTAATTCTTTTACACAGGAACAACTTGGGGTTGAAAAATTTGAAGGTGGGTTGGTATCCCCATCCCTCTCCTGGGGGTCCTAAATACTGGAAGTGGTCTCTTCAGGTTCCATATTCTCACTGTTGGGCATTTCAGCTAAGGTCACCCACATTGAGTCCTGGTAGCCTCCCTCATCCCAGGTCTTGGGGACTTTATAAAGGTTCTCCCCACCCCACCACCTCTGGCAGTTGCATATTTCCATTCATTCTCCTGGCCCTCTGGGCTTCTCTCCTGTCTTCCCCATACCTAATTCTGTCCCCATTTTCCCTTCCTGCTCCCATCTCCCACCCAGTTGCCTCCCTCCCTCTGCCTCCCATGATTATTTTGTTCCCCCCTTCTAAATGGGACTCAAGCATCCTCCTTGGGCCTCACTTGTTTAGGGTCTGTGGGTTATATCATGGGTATTCTGTACGTTTTAGCTAATGTCCACGTATCAGAGAGTACACACCATGCCAATAACTGTTTCAACTTGGAATCTATCCCATGGGCAGGCATCAGATCCTGAGACTATTACAGATGCTATGTTGTGCTTGCAGACAGGAACCTAGGATAGCTGTCCTCTGAGAGATGCAGATACTCATAGCCAAGCACTGGTCTAAGGTCGAGGAACTTTATGAAAGAGTTAGGGGAAGGATTGAAGGGACTGAAGGGGATGGCAAGCCCATAGGGAGACCAACAGTGTCAACTAACCTGGATTTCTGAGAGCTCCCAGAGACTAAGTCACCAACCAAAGAGCATACATAGACTGGTCTGACCCCCCTCCATCCTCCCTACCTTCSCGGCACATATGTATCATAGAACTTCCTTGTCAGGCCTCAGTGGGAGAGGATGTGCTTAATCCTGTAGAGACTTGATGCCCCAAGGAAGGGGATCCTTGGGTGATACCCTCTCAGAGGCAAAGGGGAGAGGAGATAGGGAAGAACTCTGCAAGAGGGTACCTAGAGGGGGGCAACATTTGGAATATAAATAAATAGAATAACAACAACAAAAAAGACTTAGCAGCAATGTTTACAGTTTTACAATTCTTCACTCAAGCCATACATCTTTCTATTTGGAGCTTTATTAAGATGACTCTCCTCATCACCCTGGGCCAGGATGGAGTCACTGTGGCCTTGAGGAAATCTTGGAGGGATTTGTCACATTTCCCAGGAGCATTAGAGCAGAGAGCCTGACACTCATAAACAGCCTTCATTATGTGTTCCTGTCCTAACATCACTGCCTGGCCTTTATGTGCCCCCCCGCCCCCCGCCCCCCGCCCCCTGCCAGTTGTACCACAGTGTGAAACACTGAACAGGTTAGGCTTTGCTGGTCCTGCACCCTACTTGGCTTCATATGCATGAATCTGCAGGATTTACTCAAGGCACTGTGTACTTTGTTGTTGTTTGAGTTATGTTTGTTTGTTTTAGATAGGCTCCCATGTCATTCAGGCTCACTTTAAGTTTGCTRCACAGTTAAGGATGACCTGCACACGTGATTCTACCTCTGTCTCATAAGAACATGCCCAACTCAGGCATCTAYTCTTGAAGGTTGAACACAGCCTACTGTCTTTCATCTTTCTCTTTCCGTTCTACGTGAGTTTGTTACAAAGCTCCATTGCGGAGAAAATACAACTGTTTTTCCTCCAAAATCTTAGAGGAGGATAAACAAATCAATTACAGATGAGCACCCCAGAGGGTAAGACCTGGATATGCTGAGCCATGCTGGGCACTTGTCCCTGCTCTAAGTTCTAAGGTGCTGAGAGTTTCTATGGAAGGACTCTGGCCAGCCTAAGTGTGGCAAACATGACAAACATGGCACTGACAGGCCTTGTTTTTCTCCCGTTCCTCTTGCTAAAAGCCATTCAATTACATTCCTAAAGCTACCAAGTATTATACACTTATTTGGCCACTTCTTCCTCCTGAGGCTGATGACCAAGGTCCAGCTATCAAAGTATTGAAGTCCCACAATAAATGTCCCCCTGAGCTGCCCTAATTAACATGCCTAATCAAAATGAAAAACCTTATCATAACATGGGATTTCCAATTTTTACCTTTATAAGCCACGGTTTGCTGATTGGCCAGGTCTGCATCCTCTCTATCCAGAAGTAGTCCTTTGTCCAGACTCTAGGACAGATATCCTTCCCCCTCTCCTTTGTCCCCTTTTCTTTCTTCCCCATCCTCTATCTCCTGTCTCTGTCTCTTATTCCCTGCTTTTTATCCCTCTGGGACAAATAAATCTCCTTTGTGCTGAGAACTTAGTATGAGGGTTCCTGAGCCTATACCAAGCTTTACACCCAGAGACAGAGCTGAATAGACAGAGAATATAGAGAAGATCTCTCCTAAACACCAGGCAGGTTCTCAGGATGCAAACAGAGCTTGAGAAGCGACTTTGCTGGAGCTTGGCAAGCTAGAGGTAAAACTAGCACTGGTGGTGTTAAGGACTCAGGGATTAACCATTCCTCCCAGTTTTTAGGGACCCCTCAAATATTAACACTTCCTTCTCACTCCCCTGAAGGATGAACCCCACTCTGGAAAGATCTGACACTAATCACTGAGGATTGTTCTAGGATCCAGAGTTTATTAATACACCTTCCTCTTCAGTTCAAACTGTTTTTAATCTTGTAAATCAGTAACTAACCAAAGTGATTGCTGCTGATTTTAAATACTTCGTATTGTTTTTAATGGGTTTTCCAGAGCTGGGATCTGATGAGCATACATGTAATAAAAACACATCCTCCTGTAATTTTTTTCCCTTAAATACATTTTCCTTGTACGATTTGGCAAAAAGACAGATATTCATAGAATGAGTCCTTTTGCTGTTTATGTCCCTCTTGGCAGAGCTCCAGTGAGGATTTAGTAATGTATTAATCTGTCCAAAGTGAGCTCTGTAGGCCATGGAGTTTCCCTGGTGCACCTGAAAACTCAGCTGAATGCTTAAAACCCTAGCTGAGCCAGAATGTGTATTTTCAATGTAAAGTGAATTCATGGATCCATATGATTCCCTTCCATTTACCACTGAAGCTGCGAGTTTTATTTTGGTTTGTTGTTTTTTTTTATTGTTTGTTTTTATTTCAGGGGTGTTTTTTGTTTTTGTTTTTACAGAATTTTGCAGCCCTGGATAGGCGTGCAGGGAGCCACTTGTCCTSTAGACACCCCTGTAAATTCTCCTTTACTCACATTACATCTTAGCCACACCAGTCAGAATCACCCATGTATTTGTAAAATGAGCAAGGAAATGAAAATGGCTGGTGTGACAGTTATCTCTTCATGGGTGATGACTTCTAATAGAGGTGACAGGGACAATCTAGACTAAAATTTCATAAGCTGAGCGGGGTTGGGAAAAACAAAAGAAAGAAATGAAATGGAAAGATGATAGATTTTGGATTTTTTTTAAACCAATCATTTTTATCTCTCCTTATTAGATTTGATGGAAATCAAAGTAGCATTCTAGGAAATGCTACCTGCTGCATCTTGAATGTGAAGTGTCCTCCAAAGGCTCACTTGTTTGAATGCTTGGTCCCCAGCTTGAGGTACTGTCTTACAAGGTCCTAAAAGCTTTAGGAAATGGAGCCTGGTTGGAGGAAGTGAGTCACTGGGGGAAGCGCTTGAGGTTTTATCACCCAGCCTCACTTCCTGTCTTCTGTTCTTTGTCTTCAGACCACAAACATAGTCCAACTCAGTGAAGTCCCATCTTAGTGAGTTCAAAAGCCAAAATAAACCCAACCAAGATAAAGATGCATGAAGAAAGATTTCTTAACTACAGAGGCAAGAAATGCTCAGAGTTCTTTCCAAAGCAATGTTGTGAACCAACCAAGTATGGCAATTTTACTGGGGATGGTGGTGGTGGTGGTGGTGGTGGTGTAGACATACTCACTTAGAGATGGGCSATTCCKAAGCATGCTCAGTTTATAAGCATGTGCCTGGGCGTGCTCAGTTTATACTGTGAAGTTCTAGCTAAAATAAAGCTACAAAGGAGGCTMCCTATGAAAGGTACCAGCCCTGTTTAGTAACTGACATGAACACAGAATGACCAGATAACTCAAATGCCTGGCTCCATGCCATCCTTGCCAGGAGGGAATGCATTCTCACACTGCAAACCAAAAGAAATCCCTGTCTCTTGACAGCTATTTAGTCACAACAAGGTCACAACAAGGAAAGTGCCTAAGATATTATATGTTTAAAGTAACCTAATGGCTTTTCTCATCATATGTATGTGGCATCTTCAGGTCTTCCAAGGAGAAGGCTCCTTCCTGCCTTGCTTGTTCTTGTGTCATAAGCTAACTATGTGAGGTGCCATGTGTCAGTTACACAAAGGAAAAAGGTGATGGTGTCAGCCCTGAGTGGAGCAATTGCTTCAAGGAGTTTGAAGTCAACATTGTTGCCTTCCAGGTATTCTTGCAGAACAGCCTGAATGTGCYCTGCTCAGGCAGACATAATTCCAAATGCAATATCTACCCTTTGACGGCTTTGACATATCAGCAAAATTAAACCTATGAATATAAGCATTTTTAAATTGGATTTATGTGCATGTGAACACATGTATGTTGTGTGTGTGTTTGCACATGCATGAGCCTGCTTGAATATATGTAAGGAATTTACATACAAGTACAGTTATGCAATAAAGACCTGGTTTGGTTCACAAAAATATCTCCAAAGAAACTCCCCTGGATAGGATTTCCTTAAGGTACATGCTGCCCTCAAGAAAGGCTGTGCATCTGCATTGGCTTTCTCCCCTTTGGCTTTGTTTTATTTTTAGAAACCAGAGGTGTTTATCCTCAATGGTCTGCAATGAAGCCTGAGGTTCAGCCCCTGTCTCCCCTCATTGCCTCTTCCTGAAGCACAGAGCACACCAGGTGCCATTTTCATATTCTCAGACATACTTGAATGCATTAGCACAAATGCTAAATCAAAATGAGGCAAATTCCTGATTGTTACTGGGGATCTAGTCCCAGACCTGACTCCTTCTGATTGCTCTGGAGTTGTTCCCACAGTCCCTGAAGTTTGACAGCCAATGCAAGGGTTACTTATTCTCACTGTCCCTGAGGGGAGACAGATAATGCTATTCTTGTCATCCCTGAGGTAGGACAGCCAATGCTAGGGTTACTTGTTCTTGCCATCCCTGAGGTAGGACAGCCAAGGCTAGGATTACCTGCCATTTTAGCTAATGGTTGTTTATTACACCATCATTTCCTCTGACATGTTAGATAATGACATATCCAATCACCAAATTCATTCCAGTCACAACAGATATCACTTTTCTGGTGTGGACTTCGGACCCAAGACCCAGTTTCAGACTAAATTGAAAATGAACATTGGTATTTTTTCTTTCTTTCTTTCTTTCTTTCTTCCTTTCTTTCTTTCTTTCTTTCTTTCTTTACTCTTCTCTCTCTTTCTTTCTTTCCTTCTTTCTTGTTTGTTTGCTTCTTTCTTTCTTTCTTTCTTTTTTGTTTGTTTGCTTCTTTCTTTTTTCCCTTTCTTTTTCTACTATCTGGAGGGGACTTTATTCAAGAAAATTGGTAAAGCTCCTTATGTGTGAGTACAGTTTCACTGCAGATGTTAACAGCTGAGGGAACGCAGGCTCAGGTGCTCCACCAGCCTCTTCCTACACCAGCCCTGCTCTCTGTGTTCGCTACTCAGAGATCACTGTCTTGTGTTAGCTGTAGAGATTGTTCCTTCAGGCAGAGGTGTGAGCCTTCTGACAGAAGACACCATGTTTTCATCATACTCTCTGAGTTTAGTCATCACAATCAAAAGAAAATTCTTTTTTTTTCTAAACTCCAGAAGGTAAAGAAACAAACGTGTTTGAGTTCCTTTGACTCATCCAAGCTCTCACCATCACAAAAGCTAATAAACATGTCTGATTGCCACAAAGAAAAATTAGAAAACAACAAATATCATTCAAATATACCAATGATTGAGAGTCTAACCAGTTCTTCTTCAATGGCAATTCAACTGAATAAAAGTGCGTTTACAGTCAAAAATAATACTGCTAAATGAATTTGATCTACAAGATCTTTAGGGGATACCTTTCCAATGCCAAGTGCAGCTTTCTGACCAACATAATCATAGCTGGCATTAATGGAATTTCCTGAAAGAACAGAAACATGCTTGAGATTGGGATGGTATGTTAGGAAAAGAGGCATAAAACCTCCCGAAAAAAATTAGAAAATAAGTTTTCTATCATAGGAGAGGTAGCAAGTGCAGAAATTTATTAAAACATTGTATTACAGTTCAGAAAAGAAATTAGACAATTTCTTTTAGACAAAAGAAATCAGCTGCAGATGGAGTGGAGTTGAACCTGGGCAGAAGAAATACAACTGCTCTGGTCTCACAGTCAGTCTCAGAATTCAAGTATTAGTTTTATATGTATTTCATGTGTATTGTATTATATGTATATATATTATATGTATACTTACTTTATACATGTGTCTCTAGAGTAGAAATTAAGAAGATGAAATTAAAGTAGCTACTAAGTGTTAATGTGTAGGGTGGTGAATATTGTCAGCCTGTCACCTAAAATCACCTAGAAGACTTACCTCTGGGCATGTCTGTGAAGTATACCTAGAGAGGCCTGACTAAAGTAAGAAGACTCATACTGAATGTGTGTAACAGCATCCAGTGCATCGATGTCCTGAGGGATAAGCAGAACACTAGCATTCATCTCTCTCTCTGCTTCCTTTATATATGCAGTATAATCAGTTGTCATACCTCCCTACTTCCTGTATGTGTATGCAGTATGACCAGCTGCCATCCCTTTCCACTTCCTGTATGTGTATGCAGTATGACCAGCTGCCATCCCTTTCCACTTCCTGTATGTGTATGCAGTGCGATCATCTGCCACTATACTCCAACCACCATGCTTTCTCTGCTATGGTAGACCGTATCTTCAAACTCTGAGTGTAAATAAACCTTTTCTTTCTTAAGCTGTCAGATATTTTGTCACAGGAATAAGAGAGTGACAAATAAAACATGCAGCTCTTGCCTTGCAAATGTATCAGTGGCCCCAGTGGTAGCAAGAGAGACTGGTCAGTAGAATCCAAGTGTACCTGCTACATGGATCTCCATGTTCTCTTTCTCTGTTTAGTACATACTCTAGCCTTTGAAGGAGTTGATATTCTCTGGGTCCCAAGGATTCTAAGAAAAACAGAGTGCCAGTCATGCCTACTTGCATTAGAAGAGTCTTTTATTACTATTATTATTAKTAGTAGTAGTTGTTGTTTAAATTTGATTCACTTCATTTCAAATCAGAAGAAGACCAACACATACCTAGAAGACACTAAGCTCTCTGAAGAAAACAGGATGTCCAAAGGAGCAGATCCAATCTCTGTCTGCCTCAAAATATGGCAAGAACAAAGACATAATCATGCAAAATGGGTGGTAGATGAGAGAACCTGGGCTCTGCCTTCTCCTAAGGAGGTACTGAGAAGATTTGCGATGTCAGTCTCTGCTGTCAGCTTGAYTGGATTTAAAAACATATAGAAGAAAATCATCTGATGTATATGTGTGTGGGTATTTCCAAAGATGTCAAGTTAACTGAACCCATACCCAGTGTCAGGATTAAACAAAAGGGAGAAAATGAACTGGGCACCAGCATTTATCTCTCTCTGCTTCTTGACTGTGGATTCAATTTGACCAGCTGCCTCAAGCCCCTTTCTCTTCTTGATGGACTATATCTGTGTAAACTATTCTCCAAAGCAAACTCTTTTCCTTTAAATTGATTCTTGTAAAGTTGTTTTGCCACATTAATGAAGAAAGAGATTAACAGAGCTTCTGAAAGTACAGCAAAGATGTCCCTCAAAGAAGAGCAGTGTGGGGACAAGGTGGGGGATGCCTTCCAGGTAGAACAGAATGAAGGATTACAGGAGCTGTCAGGACATATCACATTCTAAAAGCTGAGTAGATTACTATGTCTCAGCCAGACTTGAGAAAGATGAGTGCATGTGATCAGCCTGGCCTTTCTGATGGAACCAGACCTACAATGATATTCCATTAGGATGGCTCTTGCTACATAAGCATGAGAACCTCAGTTTGATCCTCAGACCCATGTAAAAGCTGGTGTGGTAGAATGCATCTGCAATCCCACTGCTGAGTGGCAGAGACAGGAGGCTTACTGACCAGACAGCCTAGACTCCATGGTAAGTTCTGACCCGTGAGAGACTTTACCTCAAAAGCCAAGGTAGAAAACTCTAGGGCAGTGGACCTGGACTGTGCCACCAGACAGAAAACCTGGTAAGATCCAACAGATTTAGGAACCCCGGAAAAATATCATAATTGAGAATGATAGGTGTTTAAATTTACTCCTGACCAGGTTCCTGTCCTGGAACACGTGACCACAACATACCATTGAGAGTACTGTGACAGTCACCTAAAGTCCTTCCACATGCAGACGAGGCATCCCTAACATCTTAGACCAAGCCAATAGAAAGCATCTGCCTCTAGATCTCAACCCATCCCCAAATGTTTATAAGGTCCCATCCACAAGGAATAAAGGCATGAGTTATTTCATCAAAGATCATCTGAGAGTGCCTGTCTTAATGAGCTGTAACCCTCCTGGGAACTTTTCTCTCCTAAAGTTTACATCACTGGACCTCAACCAGCCCAACTAGCTGGGTGTACAAGGCTGACCACAACCACTTCCTGTTTAGCCACCCTGACCTTGGCCCTTAGCTGCCCACTGCATCTCACTGCCTGCCACTGAGTGGGCAGTGAAGGCCACACAAGAGGCCTGGCAGCCCACCTTGCTCCAACTTCCCCTTGGAGAGTTGAACTTCCCCTTGGAGAGTTGTAACTCTTTGGATACTCCAGCCAGGCCAGAGCCCTAAGGACAGTGGTATATAGACTGGTAGACAATACCTGAGGAATTACATCCAAAGTTGACCTCTGGCCTCCATATACACACATACATCCCCATCCCATTTGCCTGTTCCAGCATAAGAAAATGCACATGCTCACAGCAAGTGCATGATCCAGCTCCTTTCACCACCCTCAGCACTTGGAGAAGAATGGGCAGTACCAGGGGTTTCTCTGTGATCACAGGAGATGCACACATAGAAAGAACAAGAACTTACTCTCATGGTGCTGGAGAATTGGGGCTCATATCGAAGTGTGTTGGGGTTGGTTTGGGGTGAGGCCTTCTCATTTTGTCCTTCCAAGGGCTCTCCTCTATGTTCATGCATCCCTGATGCTGCCCCCTCTTTCTACAGAGATACCACTGGTAATAGAACTAAAGCCCCACCCCTCATCAAATCCTTTAACCTTAATATCTCTTAGGGAAGGTTAATATTGTCAATTCGACTGGATTTAGAGACATATCTCTAGGAATGTCTATGAGGAAATTATCTTATTTGAAGAGGAAAGATGCACACTGAATTACGGCAGAGCCATCTCACAGAATAGGTCCTAAAATTAACAGAGTGTGCTGAACACCAGCATTCATCTTTCCCCGTTTCCTGACCATGGGTGGCATGAGAACAGCTGCCTCATGCTTCTTCTGCTATGCCTTAGCCATCCATGGTGAACTGTACCCTCAAACACTGTCTTAGTTAGGCTTTTACTGCTGTGAACAGACACCATGACCAAGGCAACTCCAACAAGACAACATTTAATTGGGGCTGGCATAGAGGCTCAGTCTGTTATGGTCAAGGCAAGAGCATGGCAGCATCAAGACAGTCATGATGCAGGCAGAGCTGACAGTTTAGCGTCTTCATCTGAAGGCTGTTAGTGCAAGATTGACTTCCAGGCAGCTAGGATGGGTATCTTAAAGCCCACACCCATAGTGACACACCTACTCCAACAAGGCCACACCTCCTAATAATGCCACTCTCCAGGCCAAATACATACAAACCATCACAAACGCTAAGTCAAAACAGACCCTCCCTTCTGTAAGTGGCTTAAATCAGGGTATTTTGTGGCAGCAAGAAGAAAAGTTCTAACCACCTCCTTTTCAGATTATACTGAAACACTGGGTGTAACAACTCCAGCAAATGAGTTTTAGAGGGTCACAGTTCTATCCTCAACAAATACCCACAGGCAGCCATGAGTTTGTTGTGTCTCCTTCACACAGACCAGGGGTTCTGTCATGTAGAGTATGCTGTGGTTTGTAAGAGTCCTAGAATTCCCAGGCTAGAATTCTGCTCTGTTTCTGGAGCTCGGAGGCAGGCAAGCAATTCAGTTATGTATTTACATACCTGAATATGCAGAAGGGAGCTATACTTTTCCATGGAGAGAGGATTTTRCTGTTGTCATTGTCCTTTCATTATATGTATACAGAGCCACTTAAGAACTTGCTGGATTATTTTTGCCTCCAGGTTCAAGTACATAGGGAAAGGCAGGAGCTAAGGCAGACTCAGAGTACACACCCCCAACCCCTACCCCAGTCCCTGATACTAGCAGCATCAAGGAAGTTAGAGTGCAAAGTGGGAAAGAAGATTTAGGGAGGTCAAGTTCCCCAGGGTAACCAGGAATTAACCTGCCTATCAGTAGAGAAGGATTTAGCTGACTCCTAGATGGCCTGTCATGTCTACTCCAAGGACAAGGGAACCAGACAGCTCAAAACTGGAGGCCAGAAGAACTCAGGACCCAAGAGCTGTCTTCTTCCTCCCACCCCCTCAGCAAGAATATATGGCCAGAAAACTGTTCTAATGTTAGCCTTCTCATCTGACCACATATCTACAAGAAAGCGTCTTGCCTACATCTCAGGTAGAGCCCACAGTGGAAGGGCACCCTTGAACTTCACTAATGCTTCAATGAGGGCAGCAGTTTCCTTGGAGCACCCACATGTCCAGGTGAGTACCAGATGACTAAAGCTCACAGGCTCAAGACAGGGTTATTTCCAGGAGCAAAGTAGTCAAGATGCCAGGGACAGGCCTGAGGATCTTGGCCTGTCAAGGCCACAGCTGTCTCCCTAAAAGAGCCTCTGTCAACAAAGGACATAGCCTGAATATAAAGTATTTTATTCTGAATATAACATGGTAGCCAGTGGGTGGGTAGGAGGCCTATTGGGAAGCAGACCTAAGGAAATGCCAGGCAGCATCAGCCTGCAGCCATCCTTGTTTACTAGAGTGTCCCTGGTAAGCAATGGGGAAATTAGGTTGGAAAGGATGCTCTATATCTCCCCAGGAAAGAGCCTTACTTGTGCTGTGGGCTTCCAGTCTCTGAATGAGTTCCGATTTCTTACAAGCACATGGTTTTTCCCCAGYCCTGAAATAAGTGTGAATTGAAGTGTGAAAAACAGACGTCGACCACATTGTTGTCACGGTGAATTCACAGCAACAGTCCCCATCTTTGAATTAGCAACCCTCTGTGTGTGTGTGTTTTTTTTTTACACAGAAAGATTTAGAGACTTAAAAAAAAATCTCTAGCCAAGATGATTTAAAAGATTTTTCCTATTTGAAGTCTCCATCTTCTGGTCTGTAGCTACGGAGAGGGGGCCCTTCCTATCGATGTTGCTCTCTGGGACACACCTAACGACAGGGTGTCATCCCCTGGGTTTGTAGTGAGGGCTGTGCCACATGACTGTGCCCTCCGTAATGAGAGAGAACTACCTGGAGAATTCTAGTCCTAAGAAAGCCCCGAGTACAAACCAAGTCTGTGCTTTTCCATCGGATTCTGAGCCAGTGTGAATGCATTACGAACCGCAGAGCGGCAAATTGTATTTGATTATTTATAACCATAAAATAAATGGAATAATGTAGGTCTTGTGAGTTTTTTTTCAATGATGGATAAAGCAAAGAACAGAAAATTCCCTAGTGGGGCTAAATGATTAATGTATGATGAATTCATAACACTCTTGTACTTGACAACTTTCCCTGAAGGAGTTGAAGCCAGTTTCCAGGATGCAGTACCTGTAGTTTTCCCAAACTTTTAAGTTTTTTAGCCCTCAACTCTTATATAAACCACTGGAGTTCAGAAAATTCAAAGAGATTGAAGAATATATATTTCCTTTCTCTGGGCAAGTCATTTTCTCATAGCAAAGGCTACAAAATAGCTTTCGTTCACCTGCTTTTCATTTGGTCTAAAGGCATATAATCTGCCTAGGTATTTACCTCTACAATCATGCAGTAAGACTACTTGGAGATGAAAGGGAGTCTGGTAGGGCACTATCTGTCATTGGCTTTCCATGATTAAAGGTAGGCTACCTATGCAACCTGCAAGATCTACATCAAAGACTTCATTAGGCAAGCAGGTACAGCACCATGTCTGACCACATGAAGCTCTGAAGTTAATATACTCTGGTCTGATTAAAGTCCAGAGTCCCAGCAGAGCAGGCACATGGAGGGAGTGCATGATGCTGTCTGTGTTGTCATCCTTTCCATGACATTGCTTTCCTTCAGGAAGCCACTCTTGATCTGTGGTTGTGTTACAGACGAGGATCAGAGTTCAGATGGCACCTGCTGGCATTTCCAGGTTCTTGTGTTGCAGAACAAAATATATGGGATGAGTGATACATGGTGGGGCAGGGAATAGAGAATACTTGTTAAGGAAAAGAAAAGCATCATCAAGAACAGACATAACCAGAAAGCTGATACAGGTCTGAGGCTCAAGGGCCTTTGAGATTCCTGGTCCTACATGGGTCATTTTCATGGCACCTGCCTTTTCCATCTTCGGATGTGTTGGGGTACTTTTTGCACATGCTATTTTGTTACGTGTTGCTCAAGTCAAAGGGTTTCTGGTCTTTCCCTGCTATTGGGCTGTTCGTATGTCAATATCAATGCCTCTAGATCCTTTCTCTATGCCCCTTTTCCTCTCTCAATTGCAATCATTCTCAAAGGCCAGGCTTCCATCATTCTGTATTCAGCATCATCCAATCTCTCTGTGTATCTTACCTCATTTAGTGGTCACAGCATGACTACAGATTACTATGGATGAGCCCTAACAGTAAGGAAATTGTTGATAGTCCCACAAAGTCAGGCAGTGTGCCTTGTGTGGACACACAGAAGGTAAAAGGCTCAGGCAGCAATGTAAAGCCTGTATTTCTGTTCCAGTTCCCAATAAAACACACATCTCTGTGATTTCATTCAAATCACAGCCTTAAGGATGCTCTTAGGTGAGAAGACATGCAAAAGATATGTTGACCTGAGAAACAGTGGCTGCGAGTGAGGGGAGCTCTAAACAAGGATGGTTGCCTTTTTCTGATCCCAGACCTCGGAATTTCCCCAAAACAGTGGGAATGAGCCTCAGCCCTCACCTCCCTGCCCTAAAGCATTCAAAGTCCTGTGTTATTCCCCTAAGGAGAAGCAGTCACTACAAAAGCATACAACCCCACACTGTGGGAACTTTAATACCTGCATTCCCATGGGTGAACATGGGAACTGTAAGCCACTGTATGTGACAATTATAGAGGCTGTGATCTCTGCTAGCATTTCTGTCTCACACAGAAATGGGCTACAAATCAGTCGTTAAAGAACATGAGGACCTGAGTTTGTTCCCCCAGAACCCACATGACATAACCTAGGTGTGGTGATGCTTGTTTGCATTCACAGTGATTCAAAAAGTGGAGACAGGACAATACTAGGGCTTACTGGCCAGCTGGTCTATTCTACTTGATGAACCACAGGTCTCAGAGAGCTCCCATATCAAGAAAAAACAAGAACAGTGCATGCCACTCTGGGAATGATATCCTAGGTTGTCCTCTGGCCTCCACAGGCACATGGTCTCATGTAAGCACACTCTCATGGACACACACACACATATACATACATACACACATAGACACACACACACACACACACACACACACACACACACACACACACACACTTCTATTCAGAAAAATCTGTCCCTTCAGCCATCTGGGTACTTCCATGCAGGGAAATAGCAGCCAGTACCCTCATCTTGAAAAGAGAATGTGTTAGCAACCTGTGGCTTCCATTGTGCTCCATTGCATTAGGGATACGATACCCAGTGGGGCCACTCAAACAGCTATGGAATCAAAAGTCAGAGAGTGTTCCGACCTGGAGCTGCTGCTGCAGCAGTGCTACTCACCACCGCGCACTATAGTGCTCAACAAGCTCTCTCTGAGCCACAGCAGTACTCTAAGACATGAACCATTAGAGGCCATCTTCCCTATTGTGTTTTTGTAGCTAACTGACACGAGGCCAGAGAGAACTGTCCATATCTGGATTATTTTCCAGAGTTCAGGTTGGATGAGTCACGTTTGCATAACACGAAATCAGATGGTAAAGTTTGGGAACCCAGAGGCCCTTCCTCTTGGCCAGCATTCAGCACAGAAAGAAGGCAGGGAGAGTATGCACAATGCTACCAGGCAGCCAGCATGGCAGTGTCTCGGAAATTTGAACTTTTTCTTCTTTTTTTATTGCTAACTTTCAGAAGTAATTAGGGCACTCATTTCTAAGCTAATGCCTTCTAATGGTCACTTAATTCTGGACAAACTGCAGAGTAGAATGCTTTTGAAACTAGAATTAATTGTTTAAAAGACATTATCGGGATTGGTCTGGTAAATGTAGAAAGAAGAAAGATCTTTTACTGGGACATTAAAAATAATGAAGTCCCCTCCACTTACAGACCTAATACATGCTGTAGACTTCTTCCTGTCTTTTCTTTCTTTCTCTCTCTCTCCTTTCTTTCTTTCTCTCTCTCCTTTCTTTCTTTCTCTCTCTCCTTTCTTTCTTTCTCCCTCTCCTTTCTTTCTTTCTCTCTCTCCTTCTTTCTTTCTCTCTCTTCTTCTTTCTCTCTTCTTTCTTTCTTTCTTTCTTTCTTTCTTTCTTTCTTTTTTTCTTTCTTTCTTTCTTAACTAATTACTCCAGGAATGCAGTAAGAGCAGAGATATTTCCATCTGTGTATGGGAGATCAGGGATGTTTCCTACCATGGTCTACAGCTCAGACCAGCGCAGAAAGGAAAATCAGAGAGCTAGCATGGGTCTTTTCCCCCTGTGTCATATTTCAAGAGCTCCTCTTGAGAATCCCTGGAGCAAACAGATTTCCTCTAGCATAGACTCAGACATCTCGGCCAGGGCAAATCTGATCTCTCTTATCTTTTTCATCTCTTACTTATTACTAAGTGTCTGCCTTCTCTTCTCTTTAAAGTCATACAATGTTTAAGTATCAAGTCAAAAGCGAGTCACCAGGCTAGACTTCTGTCCTAAGAYTTCTGTGGGAGCAAAGAGTGGCTGTGTATGGAGGGGATGAGACCTGATCAGTGTGCATTATTGACATGAACATGGCTATATCAAGAGCTGACCCATGCTGTCAAAGCCTTCCTCTGGTCCACGTATGAGTGTTTATAAACTATTGACCAGTGTGCTAAAAACTAGCAACTGTAGTTTCCTCCTCTGGGATGTTTGTCTCATGACACCGCTTGCCCAAAGATACCTCCTACTAACACTAACTAACTTCTCCCCTCCGTGTGGTACCTAATAAATGCACTGAGGGTTCCAGTTTTTTGTGATAGTAGATGAGGCTCCATCATAGTGTCCACACACAGCCCACCTCATCACAACTTTTCTGTAAACATGTCTTTCTGTCTGTCTAATTCTCATTCTCATCTGCAAATGTGTTGAGCTGCCTCTATAGTTACCTTCTGATGCACGTAGGATGCAAATTGGCTATGGACCTTCTTCATTAAGATTTTGAGAAACATATTGCCAAAAAGACACCAGCATCTTTGAAAAGCATAAGCCAAGCCACATAAGTCATGGAAGATTTCATCCCAACATTCTACTGCTTGGCATATGAAAGTGAATATGCTGCTAGCACAGCCTACRCAACCCAGTTGAGTTTCTTTTCCACTTGATCCCTTTCTCACTTTGTAGTCATCATGTGACATTCTCTCTACCCTTCTGTATCATTTACTTATTGCCTCTATAAATGTTGTGAGGAGTCTCTCTTGGTCATTATTTTATTTTCTGCATTTAGACAGTGTTTATCACACAGGAGTTGGTAAACAACTGCTCAAGTATCTGTATCTGTTGAGTGAATTATTCACTGGCTATGATTCTGGGCTTTCCTCTAGGAACTTTGTCATTATTTTAGGCACCAAAAAATGATGTCTGCTCCATCTAAGGTCTTATGATCCATGGGATGCTGGGTGCTTCCTTTGTCTTGCTATAGCCTCACTCTAAATGTTGCATGCTTCTTCCAGGAAAACTAGAAGGAAATTTCATTGTTCCTGATTGTGATTTTATAGCACACTCCCCAAGGATGCTCTCTCCCATTCACTGAAGGGCCAAGAATGGGCAGAGCTCTGAGACAGAGGTGGGGACTCTCTATCTCACTCTTTCCATTATAGGGTCCCTTCAGGAATCATGGAGGGAGCTTTATGTCAAAAATAATTAGTTTTTAATATGAAGTAAAACCTCAACTCTGTCTCTCAGTGTGAGTGTGTATGTGTGTGTGTCTGTGTGTGTCTGTGTGTGTGTCTGTGTCTGTAAATGTCTCTGCTTTTGTCCTCTCTGCCTCCTCTTACCCAGTCTTAGGATCTATCAACAATTCACTAGTGTCTCATATCACTGCAAATAGCTCCTGCAGGCTACCACAGTCCCCTCCCCACTATGCACCCTGCTCATCATTTCTCTATCTCTGCCATCTCAGTCTTCTCCTAGGCACACTGAAGTGAGAGGATGTGAAGTCACTGAAGAATTCACTGGAAACAGGGACTGGTATGCTTTTCAAAGATGCTGGTGCCTTTTTGGCAATATGTTTCTCAAAATCTTAATGAAGAATATTCATCAATAGAAGAGAATGAGAATATTCATCAATAGAAGATTAGATGATGACCTCCTGAGCAGGATGGGATAAGACAAATGACATGAATAAACTCCTTCCAGCATGGCTAGTGTTGAATCTGAGCTCCTTACATAGTGTAGACATGTAGGGGAGAGTGCCAATGGTTTTGTTTCTTTTTTATTATTTGTCAGGGTCCCTCACTGCCTGGGAACACACTAATAGTTTACACTGGCTGGGCAGAGAACCCTAGGTGACAGCCTGTCTCTACTTTGACAGCACTGGGATTGCAAGTGCATGCCACAATGCCCAGCTTTTAAAAATTTTTTGGGGAGGCATGGGTTCTGGGGATCAAACTTAGGTACTCAAGCACTTTACCAACTGAGCCTTCTCCATTTTACATTTTATTTTATTGAAGTTTATCCTATCTCCATATCACTTAAGGTGGCTGACTATACAGTAGAGCTTCAATCATCTAATCAATAAAGTGGTTAAGCTCCTCTCTCCCACTAATACTCATGAATAAAAGGATTGCTCATTCAAGTAGAAAGGGGACTCTTTTAGTTGAAACACCTAAAAAATGCCTGGTATGAATTATTCAGCTTTGGTGTTTTATGCTAATTAAGATGGGAGCTATTGGTATATTTTAAAAAAGGATAGAGGAAGAAGCTACATGCTGTGAGGAGAGAAAGAATTAAAGCCAGAAGCCAGCCTGGGGATAGATGCAGCAGCCGCCACCAAGATGACAAAGGAGGGTGACCTGATCAGGGGTCATTGCTGCTAAAATGGTGCAGACAGGTTGGACCACAAATTATGTGTGAGCGGGAACAGACTAGATTCTTCTTGAATAATATAATAAGTAATATGAGAGAGGCCATGAAAAATGCCTAGACATTTGAGTTGGTGCCAGTCATCAAGATGCAACACCTTTATATGCTATGGGACATGAGATTCAGACTCTGCCTGGACACTTTCAGTCAATTCTTGCTCTTGGTAGACTCTTATAAACTGTCAAAAGACAGGCAATTTCAGGGTACTCAGGCTATGCAGGAGGAAGTATGACTGGATCTGTTAGGGGGGCTACACAGAGGCTAGGACTCAAGTTCAAGGGGCAACAGAGAAAACTTGGGATGAGGCACACCCAGCACTGGGGAGGAGGAGATACCTATGCTGACCCAGGTATGCACCATTTAGCTCTATGGAGAGCACTCCTGTAGTCTGTGCACAGGCTTGACTTGGAGATGGGGAGATGCCAGGCACAGCTATTACTTTGGACAAGCCACAGAGGCTTCAACAAGGTGAGAAAGATGAATGTTGCCGGGATGCAGCCATTGTGAAATTCATTTTTCAGGCATCTTGGAAAATCCTCCAACATTTTACTCCACAGGGTAAAATGTTCCCGGCTAACTAATCATCGAATATTAGCTCATTCGATCTCTGGTGTCAGAGGAGCCACAAGCTTTTTATGGGGCTTTCTTCTACTCGTTAAAATGAGGCAATCGAGTCCTGGAGTCCTTGTTCCAAGAAGCACTACCGCTGCTGAGACCAGACTTGCTTTTATCAATAAATGAGCTGTTAAAATTGACTTCCCCTCATTGAAAGGCACTTCATTCACAAATGTAGTCTGCCACATGGAGACAATTCAGTCCACAGGCTGGGCTACTTTAGTGGAATGTTCTCATCACTAGCAAACCTCTATAACCCCTATGAATTCAGTCACTGTAAAATCCCAGCTTTCCACATATTCCCTGTCCCTGACTTGAGAGTTTGTCAATGTCCTGGGCTCTTCCATAGTTTGGAACAATCTTCTTCCTTCCTTCTCTCCTTTCTTATTTTCTCTTTACTGAGACTATGTGATCAAAATGACTCTGTATTTCTCATTCCTCTGCCTCCACTTCTGGGAGCTAGAATCATAGGCATTCACAGCCATTCCTAATTTTTTCCATGGATTCATGCATGCTAGATAATCCCTATGCTAACCCAGCTACATCCCCAGCCTTCATTGTTTACTTTTTTCATAAAAGGAAAAAAATATTATGCAGCAACTACATAAAAAACAGGACATCCATATGGAAGACCTGAACTCCCTCATCAGCCCAGCTGCTCTACTTGAAAGGTTAACTGTGACACTGAAGCTGATCAGAGTGGCTTATATTCACAGAAGACAACTCCATTTAGAATGTTTTTATAACCAAAGTGAGCAACACTGCTAGAGAGTTGGCTTTTCAATAGTGTTGAGGTAAGAAGACTCAGTTATCAATTAGACCCAGGTTTTCATGTTAATATTAGACCCATATCTTCAAAATATGAGGTTCTAGACAACTGAAAAGAAGCAGGATCTGGGGACATGGTYTGGTTGATAAAGTGTTTGCTATGTAAGCATAAGGAACTGAGTTCAGTATCCTGAACCCACGTAAAAAGCCAAAAATGGTGGCACACATTCATAACACCAGTGCTAAAGAGGTTCTGAAGGATCCCCAGTTCTTGCTGCCAGCCAGCCTATCATAACTGGTAAAACTCATGTCAATGAGAGAATCTCAAATGATGAAGTGGACTGCTCCCAAGGACAACACCTGAAGCTAATCTGTGACTTCTACATATATGTATGTACCTGTATATGCACCAACACACACACACACACACACACACACACACACACACACACCCACAAACATGCACACACATAAATTAGAGGAAATCCAAAATGAAAATGATATGTGCATTTGTGTATGTAGTGTATATGTGAAGTCTATCTATCTATCTATCTATCTATCTATCTATCTATCTATCATCTATCTATCTATCTGAAGGATTGATAGTTACAGAGACTGATTTTGCACTTGTGAGATCTGTCCTCTTTGACACTGATATGTCTTATATCCTCAAACTCATGTGTACATGTGTGTCTACATCTTCTGTATATTTTATATGACCAAAGTCACATGCGTGTCCTTACTCTTCTATGTCTTATATGATTAACACACATTTTTATTCATGTGTCCAAACTCTCAGGCCCCATATGATTGAGCTCATGTGTAGATGTGTATGTTCATACCTTTTCCCTGGCCTATATGTTCAATTTCATGAGTGCATGTGTGTGTAAACCTCTCCATTTACTATTTTTATTTCTCCTTTCAGAATTAAAAAATATATATTTTATTTATACATTTGACATAGCATGTTATAYTATAAATGTTATTAAATAGATTAAAACATGCACACATACACATACACACACAGAGAGATACACATATACATCTATCTGACCCAAATTCAAAGCATTTTGTTTTCTCATACATTGAGAGATTCATCCATCTATCCATTGAATAATTCTCACTGAGGCATTATTTTAGGTGGTGGGCTATATTAGTCAAAAGACATTTGAAAAATGGAAATGCCTGCATGTAGACTTAACTTGGGCCTAAACTAGAAAATAGAGGACAGAGATAATCTCTTAATGAAGTGATGTGATAGGAGCATTGTAATAACGAAAAACTGTACTCTGCAGCATTTCAGTGCTTACAGGACTTGGCTACTCTGAACTGTTACCATGATGTATTCCATCCACCAACAGATGTGTATTAGCCTATATGGATTTGCATGACATTTGCAATTTTACATATAGATATGACATTCTTGTGAGGATAATACACTCAGAGGGACTAGACAAGGCTGCCYACTCTCTCACTATCTATCTATTCAATATAGTACTTGAAGTTTTAGCTAGAGCAATTAGACAACAAAAGGAGGTCAAAGGGATACAAATTCGAAAGGAAGAAGTCAAAATATCATTATTTTCAGATGATATGATTGTATACATGATATGATTGTATACTTAAGTGACCCCAAAAATTCCACTAGAGAACTCCTAAATCTGATAAACAACTCAGCAAAGTGGCTGGATATAAAATTAACTCAAATCAGTAGCCTTCCTCTACTCAAAGGATAAAAATCCTGAGAAAGAAATTAGGAAACACCCTTTACAATAGTCACAAATAATATTAAATACCTTGTTGTGACTCTAACCAAGGAAGTGAAAGATATGTATGACAAGGACTTGCAGTCTCTGTTGCAGGAAATATTAAAAAAGTATGACCAGCTAGGTCCCGCTTGTGCCTCTGCCCCAGTGGCCTGGCCATTCACTGGTGGGCAATGGCCAACCTGTTTTTATCTCCTGGAGACTCTGACTCTGAACTAACTCTACAATGTCTCTACCCAGCTCTCTAGGTTCCCACTGGCAAGTCGCTACCATGCTAACCCCATACTTCAAATCCCCTATGGCCTTTGTGGCGCACCTCAGGCAAACCCACACTTGGCGGCTATACGTTTCTCTCTTGAACCCAGACGAGTCACTGCCCGCGTGAAGGAAAACGCAACACAACCTTAGTAATAAACAATGGTAATGCAATCTTTGGGCAGAACAACTCAGCTATATCTTACCTCTTTGCTGTCCCCATTCCACAAAGGGCGTTACTCTCTCCTGCTTCCTCTTTTCTGCGTGCTTCCTCTCTTCTACCTTCCAACTCGGAAGTCCCGCCTACTCGACCAATGACTGACTCTTTTATTCATTAGGGGATTGGTTCACAACAACAGCAGCAGGCCCATCCACAAGTGGGAAGAAAGAAATCGAAGACCTAAAAAAGTGGAAAGATCTCCCATGCTTATGGTTTGGCAGGATTAATATAGTAAAAATGGTCATCTTGCTGAAAGCAATCTACAGACTTAATGCAATCCTGATCAAAATTCCAAATGAATTATTCACAGTTAGAAAGAGCAATTTGCAAATTCCTTTGGAATAGCAAAAAACCCAGGATAGTGAAAACTATTCTCCACAATAAAAGAACTTCTGGGGGAAATCACCATTCCTGACATCAAGCTATTACAGAGCAATAGTGATAAAAAACTGTAGTAYGGTATTGGTACAKAGACAGACAGGAAGATCAATAGAATATTAGAAATTAAAGACCCAGAAATGAACCCACACACCTATGGTTACTTCATATTTGACAAAGGAGCTAAAACTGTCCAGTGGATAAAAGACAGCATTTTTAACAAATGGTGCTGGTTCAACTTGAGGTCAGCATGTAGAAAAATTCAAATCAACCCATTCTTACCTTCTTGCAAAAAGCTCAAGTCCAAAAACCATATACATTGAAACCATAAAACCAGATACACTGAAACTTATAGAGGAGAAAGTGGGGAAGAGATTCGAACACATGGGCGTAGGGGAAAATTTCCTGAACAGAACACCAGTGGCTTATGCTCTAAGATCAAGAATCGACAAATGGGCCAGGCAGTGGTGGTGCACGCCTATAATCCCAGCACTCTGGAAGGCAGAGGCAGGTGGATTTCTGAGTTCGAGGCCAGCCTGGTCTACAGAGTGAGTTCTAGGACAGCCAGGGCTATACAGAGAAACCCTGTCTTGGAAAAAAAAATCCACCCCCCCAAAAAAACCCCAAAAGAATCAACAAATGGGACCTCACAAAATTGCAAAACTTCTGTAAGGCAAAGGACACTGTCAAGAGGACAAAACAGCAACTGACAGATTGGGAAAAGATCTTTACCAATCCTACATCTGATAAAGGGCTAATATCCAATATACACAAAGAACTCAAGAAGTTAGACTCCAGAGAATCAAACAACTCTATTAAAAATTGGGGTACAGAGATAAAAAAGAATTTTCAACTGAGGAATATCGAATGGCCGAGAAGCACCTAAAGACATCCTTAGTCATCAGGGAAATGCAAATCAAAACAACCCTGAGATTCCACCTCATAACAGTCAGAATGGCTAAGATCAAGAACTCAGGTGGCAGCAGATGCTGACTAGGATGTGGAGAAAGGGGAACACTCCTCCATTATTGGTGGGATTGCAAGATGGTACAACCACTCTGGAAAACAGTCAGGTGGTTCCTTAGAATATTGAACATAGTATTACCTGAGGACCCAGCTATACCATTCCTGGGCATATACCCAAAAGATTGATCAACATACAACAAGGACATATGTTCCACTATGTTCATAGCAGCCTTATTTATAATAGCCAGAAGCTAAAAAGAACACAGATGTCCTCCAGCAGAGGAATGGATACAGAAAATGTGGTAGATTTACACAATGGAGTACTACTCAGCTAATAAAAACGATGAATTCATGAAATTCTTAGGCAAATTGATGGAACTAGAAAATATCATCTTGAGTAAGGTAACCCAATCACAAAAGAACATACATGGAACACTCACTGATAAGTGGATATTAGCCCAAAAGCTCTGAATACCCAAGATACAATTTACAGACCACATGAAGCTCAAGAAAAAGAAAGACCAAAGTGTGGGTGCTTCGGTCCTTTTTAGAAAGAGGAACAAAATACTCACGGGAACAAATATAGAGACAAAATGTAGAGCAGAGACTGAAGGAGAGGCCATCCAGAGACTGTCCCACCTGGGGATTCATCCCAGATACAGTCACTAAACCCTGACACTATTGTGGGTGCTAAGAAATGATTGCTGAATGGAGCCTGATATACCTGTCTCCTGAAAGGCCCTGCCAGAGCCTTACAAATATAGAGGCAGATGCTTGCAGCCACCATTGAACTGAGAGCAGGGTCCACAATGGAGGAGTTAGAGAAAGGACTGACTGAGCTGAAGAGGTTTGCAACCCCGTAGGAAGAACAACAATATCAAACAACCAGGACCCCAGAGCTCCCAGGGACTGAGTCACCAACCAAGGAGTACACATGGCTCCAGCTGCATATGTAGCAGAGGATGGCCTTGTCAGGTATCAGTGGGAGGAGAGGTCCTTGCTCCTATGAAGGCTTGATTGATGCCCTGGTATAGGGGAATCGAGGGTGGGGAGGTAGGAATGGGTGGGTGGGTGGAGGAACACCCTCATAAAGCAGGGGGAAGGAATAGGGGTTTTCTGGGAGGGGGATCAGGAAAGGGGATAAGATTTGAAATGTAAATAAAGAAAATATCCAATAAAAGCATATATATTTAAAAAAAACAAGGAAAAAATTTTTTAAAAATTCCCCGAGAGCAGGTACCACATTTCTCCTTTTTAAATTTTTGACTGAGGAGCACTGGCCTCCATTCAAAATAGACAGTAAGGCATTATCCCTGTTTCTATGGGTCTCAATAACTTTCAAATGATTTATATACATGATCTCACCTTATTTTTTTATAATAGCTGGTTTGTTGGTCCTTTTCCATTTCATATGTAAGTGTTTTGCTTGAATGCATGTATATACACCAAGATTGTGCTTGCTGCTGGCAGAGGCCAGGAGATGGCATGGGATACCCAAGAACTAGAGTTATAGGTGTTTGTCAAATGCCAAATGGTCACTTATAATTAAAGGTGAGTCTTCTGTAAGAGCAACAAGTGCTCTTAACAGCTGAGATTTCTCACTCTCACATATTGATTTTAAAGATGAGAAATGAAATGTTCAAAGATACTCATGATTAACCAGATATAGTGGTATATTCCCATAATCTCATCACTCCAGAGGTTGGGGTAGAATGTTGAGTTTAAGGCCAGACTGGACTAGGTCATAAAAAAATAAAAATAAATAAATAAATAAAAACAAACAAACAAACAAATAAATAAATGTTGGGGCAAAATAAGATGCCCTTCTTTCTCAGATCTGTTTTTCTTTGAACTATGCAGGTAATCTCAGATCTGTTCTATATACATCAGATATTTCAGGCATATGATACACCAGACAGACATTAAATCTCTATATTTATATACTATGAGGAATGAGTCATTAAGGAGAGCTAGGCATGAATGTAGATTCCACTGCTTCATTCATTGATCAAGTTACTTCTCAGTGAATAACCAACATAGTCTGAGAAGTATGTTTGTGATTCTGGAAATGTAAGACTGCATTGCTGCTGTTCAAAGGCATCATATAGCAAGAGCAACCCCTGGAACACACTGTAGGCAAACTGAAAACACATGATCACAGAGTGCTTTGGGGGAGTTGCAGTAGCCACTGGGTTAGGGAAGAGATCATCAAGTCAGCATGAAGAAGTTAGGTCAGCCTACATACAATTCAGCCATGCTCCTGCCTCTTCTTTTTTAAAAAATAAATTGCCAATACTGTTTTAAGAGGTTCTTCTTAATTAACCTGGAAACCTGGAAACCTTTCCATCAAGGCTTGACATAAAGAACATCTACTGCATGTATGCAGAATGTCCAGCCTTTGTCTCATTACCAAGGAGATACCAAAACAGTTGAAGCTACTATCAACCTTAGAACATACACCAGAGACCATAGCTCATACTGATGCTGTTTCAACTATTTTTGAACTACACAGAGTTCTGACTAGATTCAGCTTGATTTGCTGTCAAAGGCATATGAGAGAAGTTGTTCTGGGATTCTCGTCTTGCTTTTTCTCAGTTTGACAGCATGTATCAAACAGCCGCCATGTGACAGAACTTTGATGACAGTCTCAGAAATGCCCTATAAAGCTTTTTTTCCCTTTCAAAACCATAAGGTCACAAAGACCTTCTTCTTCAGTAGATGTACAAATTAAAATTCCATTTCCTGTATCTTCCATTCACAAGAAGCAATTAAAGTGAAGTGTCTAACATACTCGATGATGCTGGCAAGAACACTAGTTTTCCTTTGCCTCTGTAGGCTGTGCCAAAGCACCTCTTTCATTTATTAAAGCTCTGAGCTGAATGGCATCTCAAGGCCAACTCTGTTCACTCATCCACTGTTTAAAACATAGGAGCCAGAAGTGGAGTCATCTATTGAACAACCTGTGGCAGTACCTTACTTTAAGCATATCTGTTTGAGTATCGAAATGACCTGTTTGGAAGCCTCAGTAGACTATGTAAACAGTGCCAGCAGTGCAGCATAAGGCCATTAGGCTGTGTCTTGAGCAGTCTGTTCTGAAAAGTGAAGCTGAACTGCCTGGGTCATGCACCCTTAGGAATTGTTATTTTGCAGATGAAGATATAAAGGCTCAGTAAAATACTTCTCCAACATGAAGCTAATAATTCAGAAGCCAGGACTTAGAGCCAAGTCTAGAACATTCCAGTCACTTTCTACTCTAACAATTTTCTTACATACTGCTAAGGTATCCACATCATAGAAAAGARTCTTTGTTCACAGCACCAAGACATCCCAACAACTCTAAAGTAAATCCCTCAAGCAGAACAAATATGGAAATGTAGGTAGAAGTGGAGAAATGCATGTGGGTTTTGAATATTGCCTAGGGTGATGAATAGCATACTATTGAGTATCATGTTGGCAAAGGGAATATTTACACAGTAAAATCACTACTGCAGAGATGTCATGGTATGACCTTGCTTGGATGGTCTGGTCTCTCCTGGAGGTTACCTAGAGAAGACACACAACTCCTCTGTACCATCAGATATCCTAACATTTTAGCCACAAGAGAGAGAAGTGATTTTTAAAGCAATATTTTAAAAGCAAATACCCTGTACTAGTTGGATTTGTATGTCAACTTGACACAAACTAGAGTCATTACAGAGAAAGAAGCCTCATGAGAAAATGCCTCCCTGAGAGCCAGCTGTAATTATTTTCTTATTTAGTGATCAATGAGGAAGGGCCCACCCCAATGTGGTTAGTGCCACCTCTAGGCTGGTGGTCCTGGATTCTCTAAGAAAGCAGGCTGAGCAAGCCAAGGAAAGCAAGCAAGTAAGCAGTACCACTCCATGGCCTCTGCTTCAGCTCCTGCCTCCAGGTTCCTGCCCTGCTTTAGTTCCTGCCCTGCTTTAGTTCCTGCCCTGCTTTAGTTCCTGTCCTGACTTCTTCCAGTGATGGATTAAACCAAATAAATTCTTTTCTTCTCAATTTTCTTTTTAGTCATGTTGTTTACAAACGAAGACATACCTTAAAGTATGAGTGAGATCTACCCATACCAAGAACTCAAGATACTCTGAACATCTTCTTAGCTCATGATAATGACCCCTTTCTATTTGGGGAATAAAACTAAGGTCTAATTCTTTCTTATATCCCACTTCTCTGAGTCAGGATGGTATTTATCTTCAGTTTAGTGAGACTGGGTCTCACCATGATAACACAGATGGTTTCTTTCCCTCTTAGGGTAATTCATGAATGACAATTGAACTTCTGGTAAGACTAAAACTGAATCAAATACCCCCTAGACAAAAAAAGCATGTCTCTGAAATACCTCATACTCGACACTATAACCCCTGTGGGACTAGACAGTTGGTCAATGAAAGCTTATCTAGACCGATCACCAATCAGATTCTTCTAAATGAAAAATGAGGTTTAACAATGAAGTCTCTCCTGGCAGAGTCATTAGAGCTAAATAAAATGAGCAATGACTGCTCTAAACAAGTTTGTATTGTTTTATTGCTAAAGTCACAGAAGCTGTCTTTGTGCTAGTCAACTTTTAGTCACTATAACAAAATACCAAGATAATCAAGTTACAAAGAAGAAAGGTTTATTTTAGCTCATGATTTTAGATGTTTCACTCATGGTGAATTGGTAGACCTGGGGTATCCTTGAACCTAGAGTAAGGCAACCCACAATGGTGGAGAACACACGATGGGGCAAAGCTTCTTACCTCATTGTAGCTAGGAAGGACAGAGGGGAGAGGGGGGAGAGGGAGAGAGGAGGGGGGAGACAGACAGAYAGACAGACAGACAGAGACAGAGAGACAAGAGAAAGACAGAAACAGGCTGAGACAGAGACAAACAGAGACAGAGAGAGGGGGAAGAGAAGAAGAAAGGAGAGGAGGGGAGGGGGAAGGGGAGGGAGGGGAAGTGGAGGGGAGGAGACTAGTATCCCAATATGCTCTTATGGACATTAACTTAAGTTCCTCCAAAAGGACCCATCTCTTAAAAGAGTTATGTCTCCTGGGATTCTACAAGTTGACAACCAAGCATTTAGTTAAGGGATGGATCTCTGGAGGGCATTTAAGATCCAAACCATAACACTTTCTGAAATTTTCTTTGTTCAGTCCTTTCTAGAATCCTGTGATGTCGCCTACTATCCTGTGAATACATCTTGCTGCACCCAGAGAATTTCTATGCTGTGAAACCAAAGAGAATGCAGCCAGTTCAGAAGAAGAACAGATGATGGCTGTAAGGATTGGAACAGCTTACCCGGAACTGGAAAGACATTAGGCAGAGGAAAATGACATTTTAAAAGTCCAGAAGAGTAGGACATGCTTTCCAAAGAAGAGGATTAGACCTTGCAGAATGTAGAACATTTGGGAGTCATTTAGATAAAATGGGAGCCAGAGGCAACAGCGCTTCATACCAGTGTTCAGGAGAAAGCAACAACAGTAGAAAAAGATGGTCAAGCATTTGATTTGAGATGAGGCAACAACTTTCAGGGACTTTGTCCTGGAGTTTGGAATTTTTATTTTTTGGGTCTAGGATTTCACAAGCAACACTCTAGTGACTCATCTCAGAACAGTGACAATTTCATTTAGGATAAGACTGGTTTTTTTTTAAATAAAACAAAACAAAACAAAACAAAGATTTAATTATTTAAAATTATGTGTGTATGTGTATGTCTTTGTGTAGGTATGTGAACATGAATATACCATACATGGAGGTCAGAATAAGACATAAGATCCTCTGGGAACTAGGCAATTGTGAGTTACCTGACATGGATCTGGGAACTGAAGTCTGATCTCCTGCAAGAGCAGTGTGTACTCAAAAGTCCTCCAGGCCCATGAAAGCTTTAATGATGAGAGACTAGATATAATTTAAATTCAATAGACTTTGAAGGATGAATGTCCCCTGTGGCAGTTACTGGGTGGTTAAATTCTACCTACTACATGCTATGACTTGGTACTTTAGACAAGTCCTTCCCTGCTGTGGTTCCCAAGATCAGTTTCTACCTGTCAGTAGGACAGACTCAAGTCTGGATGAGTCAGTCATGGCCAAACTCTATAGGCAAACTTAAAACCAACATTGCAAGAAAAACAGTGAGAAATGGCCTAGTCTTCAGTTTCCTTTGGTATAAAGATAGACCAAGCACTTTATTTGCCCTGATCATAATAGATGCTTCTAATCCATCTTCACGTGAAGTAAACAGGTCATGTATGACTAGGGAGACCACGATTCTCCAGAGCCTCATCAGCCCTCTACTGCTGGTTTCATGTCTTAGTGTTTCCAGCTGGGAAAAGAGTTTGGGGATCTTATTAACTTTGCTGTTAAACCTAGTAGAAACATATAGTTATAATTCATACCAGAAAAATCACTAGTTCTGAGACCCTGTTTTCAGTCATGAACTAAGTTACTACTCATTACGAGCCCAACAAATTAAGAGTGGCTCTTTAACCATCCCCTTTTCGATTATATTTTACTTAATAAAATCTTCCAGCATATCCTTCCTGGGGTGCACAGTCTTTTGACACTGTGTCATGACATTGAGGTCTACAATTATTTTGGGCCACATTTGTAGGTATCGTGGAATACATGTGCCTCACAGGTGCTTGTTAGACACGAGATTCCTTCCTTCTGACCCCAAAAGATTTAGAGGCTGAAAGGTAACTTTGACTGTCATAGCTATATGTAGCCAGTTACAGCTTATATAATTAAAATACAAGGATGGCATAAAGTACTATTTGCTACATAGAAAGCACGTAGAGACTGAAATTGTAAGCTGATGACCAATAATTTCCATTTTGTTTTCCTTTTAAAGCATCTAAGGATATGTTTATACCAAATACTGAGATCTTATTACACAAATGTAAGTGCTAAATAGAACATATATCCCAAATTCCAGTCTACATTCTATTTGGAGCCAAAGGGGTTTGACTAACAACTGTGTGTATGTGTGTGTGTATATGTRTGTGTGTAAGTTTCTATGGATGGCATTGGTCATTGTTAAGCATCTTACTTGATTGCTCTCTGCCTCATATTTTGAGATAGCCTGATCAAACCATCCCCCTGTTCCTGGTTAAGAGCTTGCACAACTCTTTATCTTATCTTTTTGGAACGAGAAGCATAGTGGAGAAACAGCCTCTGAAGGTTTTACTCTCTCTTGGTATTTGCAACACAGCAGGAAGATATTTGCTGAAGGAGTAAGATAAGCTCCATGAGCTCCCAGTGGACTGTGAAATATGTATCCAAACCCATATCTTATTTTTTGTGAAAAGATTCATTTATTTATAGTCTCAGATTTTACTCTGAACTTCTCTACTCAACAAAGACATGTAGCAATGTCTTCGACTGAAGCCTTGGTGAGCATAATAGGTATCTAAGCAGAATTAAAATAACAGGTTATCTGACAAACATGGCCTTGGAACTAGTCATTTTCCTGGTGTGAAATATATCTGTTTGCATCCATTGAGTTTAATAGTCAAGCTAATAGACCCATCCTACTCCTCTCCTAGCCCAAAGCAATAAGAGATAAACTAGGAAATGACAGCAGAGTGAGAAAAGATCTGAAGAGATGTCATGGTCTCCCTAGCCATCCATGCCTTCCCTTCTCCTGGTAGATTGGATTCCCAGAGCCCATGGAGGTGCTGGGTGTGCCAACCCTATGTGGAGACAGCTAGATTCCTCTAGTCCACTGTCCAGCCAATCTATCTAAATTTGTAAGTTCTTGATCAGAGAAACACCTTGTTTCATCAGTTTTCTAAAACTATTCTCATTAGGAGCTTATACTTTAATACTGTTGATTTTCAAAACCAAAATTTGTCTGGATTGTCCCTGTAAGAGTAATTAAGATGGACATAGTATGAAGGCACTGTCTAGAGTTTCTTTAATAAAAATGCCTGTCCTGACATTTTCTATAATGTCACTGTGACATCTTGCTTTATTTCCTTAAATATTAAACAAACAAGAAGGAAAGCTGGATTTTAGTGAAGAAAAGATAAAAAAAACCATCTCCATTTCTGTGCCTGAGACATTAAATGACCTCTCTATGATGCTATAAAAACATCACTGGATGGAAAAGTCAAACTGGGCATTAATAAACCAGGATTGTTAGTGATAACCAGTACAGAAGAAAACAAACTTTTTAAAGACCAATGGCTGCCAGACTGCCACAGGCAATGCAAGAAAGTGCTTCAGATATGAAGAGCAGTCATTGTGAAATACGCAATGTACAATATACTACTTCAAAGGACAGGGTCACTGCTTTATGTCAGGAGAGTTAGAAGAGCAAAGAATGATTCTTTCACATTTTGGAAAGTCAGAGATGCCATTCAAGAGACATGTAGGCCCAGTTATCAGAAAGTAAATGTGAGATATCCATTCAACTGTCTGCTCAGCATTGATACAAATACCAGTCTTTTCTCTAGTAGTAACCTCAGCAGACATGTTCAAATCATTCTAAGTCTCAGGTAGCTCCCAGTCAGACAATGAAAATGGAGCCCACAAGGGAAATGAATATACAAAACTGAAACAGAAGCCCAGCTAGGTATCAGGAGAGAGGAAGCTAAATCAGAAAGGTTATCCCAGTCAAAGGGATCCAGGGTTAGGCTAAAGAATTCATGAAGACAAAATGACTTGGTCATTTTGCAAGTTGGTTGCATTTCCTCCTCTCCTCTGTACATAGGAAGGTAGAATCATTTTGACTTTCTAAGTGTACCATATTGTGATTTGTCCCCTTACACAGATGTCACTGACAGAATATACTGGCTAGGTTGTCAACCATAACTTCTGGTTATGAAACCATAACCTCTGCTGATGGTTAGAAATGGCCAGGCATGGTAGTGTGTTGGAATCCCAGTGCTGGGGAAGTGGGGATTGCAGATTCCTGGAACTCAGTAGCCAACAAATCTAGCTGAATCAGTATCCCCAGGTTAAGTGAGAAAAGTTGTCTCAAATAATAAGCAGATGAGTGTTTGAGGAAGGAAGACACCTGATGTTGACCTCTGGCCTCCACATGCATGCACACAGGCATACACACACACACACACACACACACACACACACAAAGAAAAAAATAAATCAAATAAAATTAGAAGTATTCAAGAAGTCTCAAGAGTTTTGCAGACATTTAGGTCTTCTTTTAGCCTGCATGTTCAATAGCCTGGATGTCCCCTCTTTACTTCCATGACTCTGGGGATAGATGACTTCAAATATATGCTACTTTCTGAGATCATCTCTTTGTTGCCTTCATATATATCTGTTAAAAGATGGATTTCTGGAAGAACATCTTGGGAGAGATGCTGTTGCATAGGTAGGCTTCCTCTAATGGTTTTATTACTGCATGAGTGAAGAACTGAAGACACAGAGCCAGCTGTGTAGAGGGCTGCTCCATTGCAGGGAAACCCTAGCAACTACAGACTTCGACATCGCAGCCTAGATGCCTCAAAAGCCTACATAATGATCTGCCTCATTCATAGGTGATGGTACACCACTGGGAAGAACTGACCTGACACTCTGAAACCCCAGACTCCCAGCATCCCTGAGGTCTGATTAGACAGTTTGTTGTAACTCACATCAAACTGCGGAACACAGAAAGATCCCATAAATAGTGCTTGAAATTGATTTTAAGGTCAGAGCAACCTGAACCTCTGCCCCTGACTTTTAACCTCCTGAGTCTTAACTTTCCATCTCTGTTGTTGTTGCAATTGCTCACATTCTGAGCAAAAAGGACAGCTCCACCTCCCATGTACCCAGGCAGAATCCTACAGTGGGACTGTTGCTGGGCAACGGCAGCTAGACCAATTTGTTTGGGGAGAATTTAAGAATGATTAGGCTTGCAGGGTAGGCTTGGGTGGTTCCTTCCTTCCTTTCCTATGGTACCTATTCCTGGATGTTGTAAATATTCATCTGAGTTTTGCATATATGAGGGAAAACATATTTAAATGAGTTTGGGAGGACAATTTGCTTGGGTACCTCACTACTATCTTTTATGTTTTGCAGACAGCACACTGCAGAAAGAGAAGTAATGTTTCTGTGCCTGTTATTGACACAGATGATATGCTGGCAGCCAGCTTGCTTCTGTCACTTAGAACAATGGGAATGGAAGGTGCAGGGTAGCCAGTGCAGTTAGTAATTGTTAGTAAATGGGGAGGGTCCAAGTACCAGGCCAGGCCAGCATGAGTGTTTTCTCGTGCATGTGACTGTAAATAGTCTCCTGGCCTCCCTGTCCTGTCAGTGTTATCAACACTAAAATACCCACTCGGATAACCCCAGGAGAGCTGCCTATGAAAGGCAAAAGGAAGAAATGCTTTCTTTCAAAAGGAATGTAACTGTTTTTAAGGATCTGCAGCTCTCTGATGTCAGATGAGTCAAAGAAGGGTAGGAATCCCAACCTCTTCTGAAACCATGAGTGTCAATATTGCCTCTTCYYCAGGAATGTCAGTATGTGCACATACTCCAGGGCACATTTATTTCACAATTCACAAGCAGTAAAGATATTTATGCTGACATTTCTCCATAGGAACTTGAGGAGCTGTCTTGAAAACTGATTCTTTTTAGTTTTCCCATAAGCCTGCAGTGTCTGTTGAAGTCCGTTTTTTTTTTTTTTTTTCTGTCTGAGGCATTCTCTTTGTCTCCATGACCACCTGACTGCTTCTGAAAGAGAGCTTCCTGGTGTTGCTGTGTCCTGCTTTAGCTACAACTTGGTCAGGAGCTCCTGGCACCATACAGAGGATTCAGCACCTTCTCTCTAGCCAAGTATACCAGTTGTTTATAGGGCACTATAAGCTGTGGGTTCCATCTCTTCACCCTCAGGGGGATGCCAATAGACTTAAAATGTGCCTCTGGGCCATTTGACAGTATGAGCTCCAAAGCTGTTGGGCTTTTAGACCAAATTGCATTCAAGTACAATATCCCATCTACAAGATCCATATCCCCAGTCCCTAATCCTGGGTCCCCAGGCTAATTTTCTAGGCTCTCTTGCATATGAGGCAGCATCTGGTGTAGGATTCAGCTAAACTGTTTCTGGCTCCTAGTTTTGCTTGTTGCTTTGTTTAAGGGAGACATTTTGGATATAAAATGGGAGTACCAACCACTCAGTTGGTATTGTGTTTACCTTACATGCAGGAGGACCTGAATTCAATACCCAGAATCTATGTCCAAAGCCAAGTATGATGGCTTCACTTATAATGTCAGCATGGGGAGGTGTGATGGTTTGTATATGCTTGGTTGGGGGAGTTGCATTGTTGGGAGGTATGTCACTGTGTGCGCGCGCGCACACACACACACACACACACACACACACACACACACACACACACACACACTGAGGAGCCAGAGTAAACAAGAACAGAGAGACACAGAGGGAACACTGTGTCAGTCTTAGTGTTTGACTCTCATTTTGGGAATTTGGGCTGGATTATAGCAACTCAAAAGACTCAGTCTACACTCACCCTCCAAGATAGGCTGGAAGGGTCATGCATCCCACATTTTTAACAACCTGTTTTTCATTAAGAGCCAGTGTGACTAAGGCACTCTCTCTTAGGACTTGCACAAATACAAAGTGGTTAAAGGCAGAGTCCTCAAGATGAAAACACAAAGCCTTTCTTGAATGAAGGGAGAGGAAGCAGCCCCTGGCTGTGCTTGAGTTCCATCAAATCCATGACAAGAAAAAGTGACCCTAATTGAGATAGAAGACCAGGCTCCATTGCCAATGCTTGCCTACACTTCCTTTCAGTTTCCTTTGAAAAGGCATCCTTCGTCTTTTGATTCAGAGCTGACATCAGGAACACCTTCATTCTTTTTCTATACCTCTAGGCAAGGAACATATGTCACCAACACCATTGCCATATTTAGACGCTGTCTGTCGTTCAGCTTCACTGAGCCTGCCRCCAAGTTACCTTTTACATGGCAATTATTCACGTAATCCGAACACGGCAGTGAATGAGGCTAGGTTGCTCTCATTTTCCAATTAACTGCCCACCTGCTATCACGAGATTCAAGTTAGACATAGTAAGCCCTTCCCCTACAGCCTTTAGGAAGAAACAAATAGGATTCAACTTCTTTATGCAAAGAATAATTAATGAGCAAAATGGTCTACCAGAGACAACGATGAAACTTGCAACTGTGAGTACATACAAGGAAGAGCCAGACAAGGAAGAAAAAAAAATTCCATGATATAAACATGAGACAGGCAGGTGGATGGCTCGGACGCACCATATGGCCTCCTTCTGTCTTGAAATATACTGGGAGACTCTATTTTGCAAAATCCCTTTAAGAATCAAATTGCTTTTTAAACAATAAATCATGGCAAAGAAAATGCTTATAATGCTGTATTTATGTCCATTATTTCAATGGAAATCCAGTACTCCTGGGGAGGTATTTTCAAGACAGAGCCAACACACTTGTCATGCAGTGAAAAGAGATGACAGAGGAAAAGGCAGAAAGGCAGGAATGGAGAGTTTTGTCTTGTCTTATTTTCTTAATAGATGTGGATATGTGCTTTCCAAATTCACAGAAAGAGAAGCAGGTATCCACAGCAGCCTGGAAACAGCCTGGAAGGGGAAACCCAACGGATTACACTGAAAGACAATGGTGAGATGTGCCAGATAATAAAAACAGCATCAGTCCTGAAAAACATGAAAGAAAAGCGCCCCCCAATATTCCCCAGGGTATGGGGGGCTGTGGAGAAGCATATGATCTCATTCTCACATTGCAATAGAGAAACTGCACTACTGTATGCAGAGAACTGTAGTTCAAGATTCCAAATGGACATAGATTGAGGACATCTCCGAGCATGCTCCTTCAAGTCTGGTTACATTCACAGCTTGGTTGTCAAGATGACACAGTTTTGATAGCAGCTATGCATTAAAAGATTTCCTATTCAATTTTCAAATGGAGGTTTTTGCTATTAGATAGGCAAAAAACAAAAACAAACAAACAAACTAAAAACCACTACATCCTGTCGGGATCATCTTCAAACRAGCTCATGTCCTGGGACTCCACACCTACCTGGAAAATTGGTAAGATCTGTTCATTGGTACCTGACAGCTTTCCCCTTTGCAGTCTGTTGTGCTCACCCATGAATGGACAGAACAGCCAGTTTCCTTAAGCCTCCACAGTCCTTGGATGGGATAGGGAGGGTACCAGAAGTTATTTCCTTCATGATTGCTGCCTGAAATTTCCTGAGGGAGTGCACACAAATATCTACTTGCTCCAGACAGGGCACCAATTGCATACCAAAAACATTATCCCATGCAAGTCTAGCTGAGTGACACATCAAATTTAATGTGGGGGAAGGACTCATGAGCCTCTACCTCATTTATGACAGAAAGCTAAAGGATCCAGTTTGGTGTAAGTGTTCTATGGAAAATAATATTTGCTTATAATTCAAAGGCCCTGTCATGCTGGAGAACAGTGTCCCTTTAAGTTAATATGTGGGGCCTACACTGACCTTTTCCCTGCCTCTTTCCAGGATGACATTAGTTATTGGTGACACAGTTACTTGTGACGTGGTAATATCTTCCAGGGAGTCCAATTCTTCCACCAATCCTTAGACCACCATTACCATCATGAAGTCCTTGAGTTAGCATCAAAGACAACATTATAGACCATAGGAATGGATCTAAATGAAGTCACATATGTTAGGGTCATTATAAGAGAAGCATGTTGTCTATAGATGTTTCACAGATTAAGGGTAATTAGAAAGGAGGAGTGTTCAGCATGCCCACTAGCATTGTGTGCTTTGAATGTGACAGGCTGTATCTCTTGAGCATGTTTTAAAGATCTTAGAAATGGCTCTGCCCTCTGTACCTTTAGTACTGTCTCTTCTTCATGGGACTACTGTGAGCCCAGAGACCTTGGGTAAGTGAAGATAGAGAAACAAACAGATGGTATGCTACCTATTTTAGTTACTTCTCCTTCACGAGGAACAACTTGAGGAAGGAATGAGAGTTTTAAAGCATGGTTAGTTGGTTCCAGACAATTGAGGAGAACATCATGGTGATAGAGTATATAGAAGAAAAAGTTCTTGACCTCATGGCTAACAAGAATCAGAGATATGGCCAGGAGTCTCTGTGGGGCAGGGAGCAGAATGTGGTGATCTGAATGAGAATGGCCTCCATAGGCTCATATATTTCAATATTTGGTCCCCAGTTGGTGGAACTGTTCAAGGATTAGGAGGTGTAGCTTTGTTAGAGGAAGCGTGTCATAAGGGGCAGGTTTGGGGGTCTCAAAAGCCAAAAGTTCTCAGTCTGTATCTATCTATCTACCTCYATCTCTATCTTTTCTTCCCTCCAACTTGAGGATCAAGATATAAGCTCCCAGTGATTTCTGCCACCATGCCTTTGTCCCACCATCATGGACTTCTAACCCTCTCAAACTGTCAGCCCCAAATGAAATAGTTTCTTCTATAAGTTGTCTTGGTCATGCTGTTCTATCAAAATAATAAAAAAAGGTAACTAAGAAAAAAAATAATCAGAGAGAGGGAAAGTGCCCAGGGACCAGATACAACCTTCAAAGTCATACATACAATGAGCCACTTCCTCCAGTCAAATGCAACTTCCTAAAACAAATGGCAACTCTTAAAATAGTATTACCCTACTAGGGCCTACATGTCAACTATGCCTTTGACAATGTCCCTTCGTAATTCTCAATACACTATATTTARGTAGAGATTTTAGCTTTATGAACATGCAAATGGCCTCCAGGCATCTAGCAGTTCCTTAACATAGAAGCTCCAAGAATGTGGTCCTTTGTGGAATCACCCTGGATCAGGCTCACAACATGAGGAATTGAAAAGAATACTGCTTCTTTGTCTCCTTGACTTTCAGATTTGTATAAATCAATATTAAATATCTATTAAAAATATAGCAGATGTTGAATTGTTCCTAGTGCAAAAAGCATAATTTAGGTATCTGTGAACTGTGATTTCACTTTTTCTCACCTCAAATTGAAAAAAATCAGAGAGTGACACTTTTCCCCTAAGCTTGGAAAAAATTAATTGACCTCAAAAACAGACAGAGAAAGAAGTGAAATCATATTAAAACCAGCAAACAAGCAGTATTGACAGAAACTTCCCATCCTTGCTCTGCTCTGCTCCCTAAACTAAATTTGACCACAGCTACAAGACATTATGAGAACCTATTGGCCAGTGAGAAATTAGGTCACTTAACCAATTATTTTATCTATATAAAGCTAAACAATTAGTTTGACCCACTTTTGCCCACTAAAATGCCTGACTCAGATTTGCTTGACTGGTTGGCATTTTATAAATACTAAGAGTCCAGAAAGCAATCAGCACTATCCTTATTTTTTTTAATTATCCTTCTTTTTAATGCATCAAATGTAAAAGAAAAAAATAGTTTTGTAGTTAGCATTATTTCTTTCTCATATTGTTTAACCATTTCCTCCACATGGTTCAAGAAAAGTAAAGGTGCTTAATCTTACATGAAAAAATCATATTCTTCTAAAACGTTAATGATTTAAAAATCTCGATAAAATACAATGCTTTTAAGCTATACCCAATTATGTAAATGCCTAGAATACAGCTCTTGTTTTATTTTAGAGTTGATATTTTGATCTTACATCAAGATGTCTACAACCAATGTCCATTAGAATAGCATCTTGAGAAAGCTGTCTTTCAGATGCTAAACTCTGAATACAGGTGTAATTCTAGACTCTGTAATAAGCTACCAAAACATTATAAACTGGGCATGGTTAAAACCTGCCAGTTTCAGAGAGACCAGTAACTCACTGAAGTGTTTTTCCCAGCATTTCCTTGTCAGTCTATGAAGGCAACACAACCAACTGGTATACTCCCAGGAAAAGTGCTGAATAGATTGCTTAATTTGCTTCTTGTGAATCCCAGAATGTGAAAGATTACATTAAAACACATCTGTGAACAGAAGGACCAAACAGACACCTTAAGTCCACAGTGGCCATCTTCTCAGAAACCTTAATTACTCTTGTTCAGGTCTGCACTAAATAAATAAAGTTGTCTATTATTTGTGGAATGTGCTGTTTGGTGTGTGGCTAGAGGCACATGTACTGAACAATGGCCAGTTCTACAGAGGGGTACTTCTTCCTATACCTCTTGCAAGACTGTGACTTACGAAGCTCACACACCTCCCAGGACCTCAAGCTGTAATGATTTGGTTCTGTTGACAYTACAATGTCACTAGTCCAAAATAGAAGCTTATGGAAGGCAGGGATAACTAAGGATCTCACAACCCTGTTTCTAGAGTGTGATGAGATTTAAAAGATTTGGAATCCTAGCACAATTCATTCATCAAAAAGCAGTAGCTTTGTGGGAAATATGGGTGACTTCTCAAATTTCCTGTCATTGATTTACCCCAGAATATAGGCTACAGTGAACTAGGAAACATAGTTCATCTTTCTGGTGAATAATGACATGTGTGAGAGCTAACTTTGACAACTTAGCAGGCTCTGGAATTACCTGGGTTAAAAATCACTGGCTATGTCTATGAGGAAGTTTCAATACTGAGTTAATGGAAGGGGGCCCACCGCAACTCTTGGGCAGGTTTCAGGGACTGAATACAAGGAGAAAGCAAGTGTATCATCAGGAATCATCTCTTCTGTTTCCTGACTGTGGTACAATGTAACCAGATGCTTCACACCCTGCCCACTACCATCCCTTTCTGACAGGGTTGACTGTACCCTAAAATTATGAACCCAAACAAACCCTTTCTTCTGTTAAATTGTCTTTCTCGGGTATTCTCTCGCAGTGACAAGGAATGGGACTAACAACAGGCAAAGGATGAGGGGATGGAATCTGGCTAAAACTCCCTGTGTGTGTTTCCTCTTATCACAGAGATTGGAGGGGACATTGCCCAGAGACACAATCATTGAATCATTGTGTTCATCCTCCTCCCATTAAACGTTCATAGTGCTCTCTAGTTCTCTCTCTCTCTCTCTCTCTCTCTCTCTCTCTCTCTCTCTCTCTCTCTCTGCAAAAGCTGTGATAGACACTTGAGCCAAGAAGCCCTTAAATGTGCATCACCACCACAGGCTGGCACGCATCCATTATTGGTTGATTCTTTCATTTCTCAGCTACTCTGGGATGTCTAAGTGTGAAAAAGTCAGTATGTCTGAATTGAATTTAAGATTGCTTTATGTCAGTACGCATTTGTTTGTTTTTGAAATCAGTAACAAATGCAATACAAAATACTCCTGGCTGCTCAATTGTGTGCCTGTACCTACCATTGTGTGCTGGGGAGAGATCAAGGTCCCTGTGTTCAGGCAGCTTCCCGATTGAGATGTAGTTTATTAAATGACTCAAATACAGGCGGCATGCCTCTGGGCACTTACATTCTCTACAAAAAGAAGTTCTGGCACAGCTGGAGGGATAACTCAGCCTGCAAAGTGATTGGCTTTTGAAACAAGCACAATGACCTAAGTTCAGATCCCTGTCACCTGTCCAAAGGGCTGAATGTGTTGATGCATGTCTGTAATCCCATGGTAGCCAACATCAAAGTAAACGGAGAGAAACTTGAAGCAATCCCACTAAAGTTAGGGACTAGACAAGGCTGCCCCCTCTCACCATATCTTTTCAATA
>BDUI01000422.1:235996-247855 GCA_002335545.1 Apodemus speciosus | reverse complement strand
TCTCTCTCTCTCTCTCTCTCTCTCTCTCTCTCTCTCTCTCTCTCTCTCTTGCCCATAGGCCAAAGCCTGGCCATCCAGTCCACAGAGTCTCTCCCTGACTCCCCTGCCGTTCTCCTTTCTTGTTGGGGCTATACGTGAATACCGTGGTTGGGTAATATATAAAGAAAAAGAATTCTTTAGTGAAAGGTCCTGGTCATGGGGCACATGTAGTGTAGGTTTTATTGCTTATGGCGATTCTGCAGTGTCACATGGTAAGACAGGGCAAGCTAGCCAATATATGACTCTTTTTTTTTTCTTCTCTTTTTTTTTGTTTGTATGTGTTGTTTTGTGTTTGAGCCCATGTAGCCCATGCTGGCCTCAAACTGGCTGTGCAGACAAGGATGTCCTTGACCCCGCCCCCCCTCCTGCTTCCCCTCCCTCACCACACCTGGCTGTTTCTCTCTTCGTAAAAAGCCACTAATGTTGGGGCTGGGGYGTAGCTTCAGTGGTAGAGCACTGGCCGAGCATGCGCATTCTGAACGTCAAAGAAAAGGGTGTGGGGGGCACTGATTCCGTCATAGGGGTCCCGTGACCTCCTCTAACCCTAATCGTGGCCCAGAGATGAATACCTCTAAATACCACTTTAGAAATTAACATTTTTTAATTGTTTTTCTTGTGCCAGAGAAGGAAATCCAGGGCCTTCTGAGTGCTAGGCCAGCAATCTACCACAGAGTTACAGTTAAACCACGGTCCTTGGTTTGAAGATCAAACTAGGGCTGGCCTTGAACTCCTGCTGTCCCTGACCACTGGGGTTGCAGGTGTGTCACCATGCCCCATTTGTGTGGTGTGGGGACGGACCCCAAGGCTTCAAGCGCACTGGGCAGGCACTTGCCAACTACACCGCGTTCTTAGCCCCTCACACGGGCTGTGAAGGACAAGGAGTGCAGTGACGGTATTTTCATGTTATATATTGTATGTGTGGGTTCAAGTGTGGAGCTCAGAGGACAACTTCCAAGAGTCCGCCTTTCCTTCCACCAGCTCATTCGGCTTAGCAGCAACTGCCCATACCCACTGAGGCCCCTCACTGGCTCCGGCGGTCTGTTCTGGTGTTTGTTTGTGGCAGGCTCTCGTGCCTTTTGTGACCCCACTCTTTCAGATGTCAGACAGCACTCTCACGTATCAGAGGCCAGGGAGCGGATGCTATCACAGACATGCCTTCCTCCTGGATCATAGTAAATTAGCAGATGTCATGGTGACTTAGACCCAGGGCCTCTAGACTCTGGGATGTGCCTTGGGAGCTGTTGTTCCTTTTGCCCTGGGCCATATGAGCCAGGGGTCTGATGGCCCACAAGTTTATAGGCCTGCCAACAGGGACAGCACCGTCTGCTGAGGCTATGAAAGGAAGGTCATCACGCCAAGTCAATCCAGGCAGCGGTGACAGAGACATCCCAAGGCCAGCTGTGACCATAAAATTGGGAACTACTTAGAATGACTGTTCCAAGGACAGATCCCAGCTCAACTGTCTGGATGTGTCCAGGGTAGGGTCTTGTTGTGTGTGTGTGTGTGTAGGCACTGGGTGTGGGTGGGAGAAAACTCCAGAAAGTATCAGAAACCAGGCTTGGTCTCAAGATTCTCCCTGGCAGCCTGTCTCTCCAGAGGGACCAAGACTGAGCTGCCAGCCCCAAGCTTCTCACACAGCTCTCCTTCCCCATGGGCGCCTCCTCTTCTCCCTCTGAGTGACATTACCCCCACCCCAAGTCTTCCCCTCAGCCTGCTTCCTCCTTCCGATATGCTTTTGATGGTCCTTGAAGCCTAGTTTACACACCCAAGTCCAGCAGAGATCGGAGCTGTTGCGCAGAGAACTGTGTCGAAAGAGACCAGCATGGGTAAGAATCGAGGCTTGATGGTGCTGGGGCCAATAGACAGGATGACAGAGGAGCTGAGGCCTGAGGGGCAGGCTTAATCAGAGGCCATGCCTCCTGGCAGCGAAGAGGAAAAGTGACCGGATAATGGTAGGACCGCAAGATAGAGGAAGCCCAAGGGCCACCCTGTATCACCCCAGGAGGGAGAAGAGAAGACAGATGGTGATAAAGGCTTCTTCTGTTGGGGACCCAGCATGTGGTGATGTCCTTCTCTGTCAGAGTCTCTCTGACCTCTGGGGTTGGTTCTCTCTGCTCCTCCTCACACGTTCCCTCTGCTTCTGCCTCAGTCACAGTGGCTCTGCGGGCTCCACAAGGCTCAAAACGTAGCTAACCTATCAGGGCCCGGGAAAACCTCCCTGGGACTATAACTCCAGACACACGTCCCTCAGACTTCTGGGACCCCTCTGCAGATTCTGTCTGGTACCACAGGGCAACTGAAGCCGTTACAGATGGCACCCTGGGAGGGGCTGGAGTCTGCGGATTCCTGATGGGAGCCCAGGGTCTCCTGTCAGAACTCTGATATTACAGAGCTGGGGCAGGAGACACAGACATGTCCCAGACCCCCATTTGCTCTGGGGCAAAGTGGCAGAGGAGGGCAGCTGGGCCCAGGCCTCCGAACACGAGACCTACAGGTGCCAAGCTGGAATCGGGTTGGCTGCGGTGGGCTCACTCAAATGTCCTCACCTACTAGGCACCGGGGCTCCAACCAACTAGCTGGGCCTGGCAGGTTTTAAGCTCAGAATGCTGCCGAGGCGAGGCTGGGCATGTGAGGAGAAGGGGGAGGGGAAGAGGGCCAGTGCCAGCCATGGGGCGGGGTGGGTTGCCAGGCAACCTCCACGCGGCTGCCACCAAGGAGGGATTCTTAAAGAGCCGAGCAGAGAGGCTGGGCCTCTGAGGGCTGAGGCTGGGCCTCGCATACCAATAGCAGCCACGCGGGTCTCCTCCCTCCTCCTTCTGTCTTCCCTCCGCCTTTCTCCCTCCTCCCTCCACAAAGTGGAGCTGGAGCTTGGAGACGGGGTGGGGGGTGGGGGGAGGACAGAGAGGAGGGCACCCGTGTCAAGGGACTCCTCGGGACTGTGAAGGCAGGGGCCAGGCGGTCCCCACAGAGAAGCCTTGGATGTAGTTAGATGGCCTATAGGGCCTATAGTTCAAGTGACACCCTGAGCCCCAAAGCCCCTTAACATAAGTCCTAGAGCCAAGAATGGGAGGGGACTTGGCCTCCGGGGCGTGGCCCAGCTCACTGGGATTAGCATCAAATATAGCAGGTCTCACCCCTTCTCAGCTGAGTGACCTTAAGCAGTTTTTGTCCAGAGAACCCTGAGGTGACCACAGAAAGCCACCAGTTCTGAAGAGGAGATGGGTTCCTGACAAAGCTGTCTGGTGGCAGAGAAAGTCCTTCTTGTTGTCTAACTTGAATTTCCCTTGCAGAAAGCAGTCCCTGTCTTTCTCCTGTTCTTACTGCTTGCCTGGCTTCAAACAACCTTGTGTTCAGAAGCAATAGCAGTGGGGACTCAGCTGGGCAGCTGCCTGTCCCTTCCTTTTAGGGACCCCTTTCCCAGCCATATAGGGGAGCTAAGTCTGGGGGGGGGGGAGTCTCTGAATCAGGGTGTCTGCCCCAAGTCATAGACAGTGTTTTTGTGCTTATGAGTGCCATCTGAACAAGAGTCTAAGTTGTCTCTGGGACATAGGAGTCCTCTGGAAGCCCCAGGGGCAAGGGGCCCTCACTGGGCGGGTCCAGGGGCACTTTCCCTTGTAGCCCTGTTCCCATGGCTCTCTTCGGCTCTCCCTTACACCGTGTCAGCTCAGCCTTCCAGCTCGTCCAAAGCTCTGGTACCTTTCACAGCTCTCCATGGAAGAACCCTGGTCAGACCTGTAAACCTGGTCGCTCCCTCTGCCCTCAACGGAGAGTCCCGCCCTGAGACTCAGGGCCTCATTCTCCACCCCATCCACGCCCTTCACTGCCCACCACCCCAACACACAGACAATGTCTGCTCCATGAATAAGCCATCGGTCTGCTTGGTCTGCAAAGGGTGGTTTTGTTTGGGAATGAGGAGATGACTCTGAGTTCCAATCCCTAGAACACACTTTAAAACAAAACAATACAAGACAGCAATAACCACAAACCCGGGTATGGCCACCTGTACCCCTGTAAGCACACGCTGTAAGGGTCGGAGACAAGAAGATGCTGGCCACCTTGAGTTTAATGAGAGATGTTGTATCAAGGGAGTAAGGCAGAGTGGTAGGTCGGGATACGAGGTGGTTTACTCTGGCCTCGGCAAGTACCTGCACACACTCACTCGTAAACTGTTAATTAGTTACTTTTGTTTTTTATTTTAAAGACTTTTTTTTTTTTTTGGCTTGGTTTTACAGTGCTGGGGACGGCACTTGTGGCCTCAAGCACCCTAGGCAAGTGTCAGTCACTGAGGGACACCCTCCATCCCCAGTCAACCTTTGAGACCCACAAATGAGCCCTTCCTGCCACAGGCCACGCCTGGCTGGTAATAACCCACCAGGCAGATGAAAAGGTGAGTCCTTCGTGGGCCCATGGTGTGAGCTGCAAAGGAAACACACGGCATACAAGGGCTGTGGGGAGGAGTGGGTGCTCAGGGGAGGCCCCTGGAGGGAGATGACAGTTCCACTGAGACCTGATGGAAAAGACGGAGCCAATTTAGGAAGAGCTGGGAGAAAAGTGAGATGCTAGAAGCTGTATATGCAAAGGCCCTGGGGCATGAGCGTGCCAAACCTATTTGAGGAAGAGAAAGGAAGACAGGAAATTAGGAGGAGCGAGTATGGGATGCAGCGGAGCCTTCGTGGAAGAGAATATGGATTTTATTCTAAGTATAATAGGAAGCTATTTGAGAGGTTTAAGCAGGAAAGTGACATGATCTAATTTATATTTTAAAACGATCATCCAAACAACCACTTTGGAGAGCAATTTGGCAATAACTAGTAAAGTTAAAGATGCCAGCCTGCCCAGAGAAACGCTGGCAGACAAATGGGGTGGGCAGAGAAGCCCCTACCACGTCTTGGAGAGGCCAGGCTGGGCCACCCATCTGCCCGTGTAGAGAATGGGGGTTGCCTAGGGGGGTATCTCCCTGGGAACATGCCCCTTGAGAGTACAAGCCTGTCCTAATGAATGTCGGGGTTTATACAGGACGGTGAGAGGTACTCGGCGAGCCCAGGAAACCTATCTGCAGGGCTCGCACAGCAAAACTAGACCAAACAGTAATTTATCTGGGCAGTGGTGGTGTTTGCCTTTAGTTCCAGTGCCCAGGAAGCAGAAGCAGGCAGATCTCGGAGTTCAAGGCCACCCTGGTCTATAGATGAGTTCTAGGGCAGGTAGGACTAACAGAGACTGTGTTGAAAAACCAAACCAAACCAAACCAGCAAAAGCAATAATACCCAGCACCAAAGAGGGTAAGGCAGTAGGCCAGCCTGGGCTATCTAAGCAAGACCCTGTCTGCAAACAAATCAAAACGAAACCAAAAAAAAAAGCCTATGCATTTCATGGTTCCGGCATGTCAAGAGGAGGCACCTTGCGGTTCTGTAACAGTGTGGGTTTGTTTGTTGAGACAGTCTCTATCACAGGCTGGTCTTAAGCATTAGACCTCCTGCCTCCTCCATCACCTCAGTCCTGAGGTTATTGGGGTGCACCACTGTGCCTGGTTTCTGCAGTGCACTGAGAGACTGAGTGTCTCAGGCCTTCGTGCATGCTAGGTCAGGACACTAYGAATGGGCTGCGTCCCAGCCCGTGCGGAGTTTCTGAGGCCCGGTGGTAGGTCTGTTGCTGTTGCTATAATTGAATACCAGAGGCTGAGTGACTTAGAAGGAACAGAGATTTACTTCCATGATGGTTCTGCAGCTTGGGAATCCTGAAGTGTAGTGCCAGCATCGGGGAAGGGCCTTGTGCTGTGTCCTTATGGGACCCACAGCATCTCTTGGAAGACAAAGCAAGATGACAGTTGCTTGTCCTCTTAGGAAGCCACTCATGTCATTGAGTATGGTGGCCCACACCCGTTACCCCAGCACTTAGGAGGTGCCGGCAGGAGGATCAGAACTTCAAGGCCAGTGAACAGAGGAGAGCCTTCCTCGCAGACACCCACCCCACCCCCGCGCCGTAATTAGCGTGTGTTCAGGCCTCAGCCACAAAGCTAGTGTGAAAGCACCATAGGCTCCAAGTGACCCTGTCTCCAAACCAAGAGCGCCACCGCCACCAACGGCAAAATACCCAAGGTTTTCTCCTTAAAAAACAAAAAACAAAAAAACCTAAGGCTCAGAGAGAGAGCAGAGGCCCCTGGAGGTCACCTGTCTTTGGCCATAGTAGGGCCTACCTAGATAGAGCTAAGCAGAGGCTCGAGGCAGCCTTGGTGACCCCACAGCACCTGACAGGGATCTCCAGTCTGCCCTTGCCCGGCCCCACCCACTTGCTCTGGTCCCCTCCTCTCCCAGCTGGCTGCCCTAGGTCCCAGCCCCTCATTCCTGCAGATCTGGATTCCTGAGCTGGAGCAACACCCGGCTGGCTGGGGCCCAAGCCATCTCCTGGTAATTGGGTTTCAGGGATGCTCTCGGATATGCTAATGGCAGGACGGAGTGCTGCCGGGCTCCTGGGGGAGGGGAGGCTGCTGCAGCCGGGGGTCTGCAGCCCTGCCCTGCCGGACTCCATGGGAGGATCAAGCAGCTGGACTCAACCCCAGCCACTGGCTTCCACCATCACGACCCGGGGCAAGACCCTCAACCTCTCTGAACCTCCTCTGCACTGTGTTCCGAGTGGCAAAAATAACAGGAGTCCATGCAGGGTCCCTGGGGACAGGTGGGAGAGAAGAGGCCACCGGCGCTCCTGGCTGAAGCTGCCCAGAGCACTGGCTTGGCCAAGGCTTGTGACTATCCTTTGGTTCTGCTGCCCTGACGCCTGACAGACGGGCCCACCAGGTGTGTGGACAGGACCTGCAGGGCCTGAGGCCCGGGTGACTTGCCTCTCCTGCAGCTTATACAGTCGCTAACGCAAGGCCAAGCTACAGAATGGATGCCAAGTGTCACCTGAGCTGGAGCCGACTTGGGACTGCCGGCCTCTGGGGTGGGGAGGGTTGTCGGGCCCCTCCTGAAGCCCTGCAGCGGCCGCCCAAGGAGCTCGGGCAGGCGGGCATGGAGGCCCAGCCCCCGGCAGGCAGGCAGGAACAGCAGGCAGCTAACCACTTCCATCTGTAAACGTCGGACTCGGCAGGCCAGGCAGGCGGCTCTTTTAGGGCTGGAGCTGGGGGACGGGCAGGATCCTGGGGTACAAGAATGGAGACCACAAGCCGGTCAGTCAGGGTGACCAGGCAGTGAGGCTTCATGGAGGTGTGAGGGTCTGAGAGCCTCGTTCGCTCATTCGAGGAGACTCAGGAGAAAGGAGGAAGGAGGCAGGGACCAGAGGAGGCAGGCTCAGACTCGGCCAGCGCGAGGCAGCCATGTCTTGAGTTCAGCTGTGTTTATATTTTATTTTATAATTATATTTTATATATAATCAATTTTATATATTTTATATACAAATGCTCAGCCCAGGGAGCAAATAAGCCAAACCTTTGTGATGCTTCGTAAAGCATAGGCTCGAGTTGGACCAAGCAGAGTTTGAGCCATGCTTCTACTACCTTAGTGACGTCAGGTCAGGAACATATCTGAGCCTCAGTTTCCCCATCTGTAAGATGGAGTTGCATATCCAGCATGGCCACCAGCCCTCCCTAGGAGTTGGTGAGCCGATCTTCATAGTAGCTCACCTTTCCCCTGACTCCATGGCTGCCTGAGACCCAGCTATGGTCTCCACGTGTCCTCTAAAGGGTCCTGTGAGCTGGAATCCGTAGCCCGGATCCACACACTGATGGTGTTTGGAAGCCTTTGAGAGCTGAGTAGGGTCAGATGGAGTCATGAGAGGGGGCCCGTCGTGGGGTTAGCAGTGTTTGTTTTCAGTCACGAGTACTTATTCCAGGCGAGCCTCATTGTATAGCCGAGGCTAGTCTTAAACTCCTGAGCCTTCTGTCTCCGTTTCCTAAAATGCTGAGATTACAGGCGTCTGCCGAAAGGCGCTTTTTTTTTTAGTTTTAGACATTCATACTTTAACATCAGGGCCCATGAGGACCTGATTAAATGACTCCATCAGCAGATAAAGGCACAGAGGGAGCCGGGTGGTGGTGGTGGCGCACACCTTTAATCCCAGCACTTGGGAGGCAGAGGCAGGCGGGTTTCTGAGTTCAGAGCCAGCCTGGTCTACAGAGTGAGTTCCAGGACAGCCAGGGCTACACAGAGAAATCCTGTCTCGAAAAAACCAAATTAAAAAAAAAAAAAAAAAAAAGATTGTGAAAAACAAACAAACAAGACACGGAGGGAGGCCCCAGATCACAGGTCACAGCTGGGGGTTTTAAGGTCACCCCTAGCAAAGGGCAGGGCACTGGCTCCTTCTACTCAGGACTCTGTCCTGAAGCAAGTCACTTCCATTTCCCCACCTCTAAATGGGGCAGGAGGGTGCATGTGTCATTGTTAGGGTGGCCTTGAAAGCCCTAGTGACAGCTGGCTGGGGATGGCTTTGGTAATAAAGGGCAGCCCTCTGCCCCACAAGGCCTCCCTCTACCAGTCACTGCCAGGCCCAAGCTGACACAGCCTCGCTTTGCACTGCAGCACCCACACCTTGGTGGACAGTAACCTTGGCCTGTGGGGACAGAGCTTGTCCAACATGGTGACTGCTCGCCCAGCTTGAGGTGGCTTTGAAGTCTCTTGTTTTATCTTCAGAATTCAGCATCTTATTTTACATCGTATTCCATCTGTGGGAGTTTCTAATCTAAAGCACGCTTTAAACGACTCGCCCTCTTGGAACACGGATCTCCGCCGCAGGCCTGTGGGAGCGGGGGAGGAAACAGCGCCTTCCCTGGAACAGAGCTTAGGGGGCAGCTGCCAGTCTGTGTGGCGCTGGGACAAAGCCTCCACAGAGCCCTCCTCGTAGGTGGCAGCCGTGTACCTGACAAGGCATGGGGACTCTGGGTGTGAGACAGGACCATGTGGGCGGTGTGACCTCGGCGGGGCCTATCTGACSCTGTACCCCCCCCCCCCAGCACAGCTTTCAGGTGTCCAGCCCCAGAGTCCCCTGGCCTTCTGTCCCTATTTCCCCTCCTCTCCCCTGCCCCCTTCTTTCATCTCTACCTCAGCCATGGCTTCTGCCTCAGGGCCTTTGCCCAGACATTCTTTGCCTGCTGTGTGCTTCTCAAATCTCCCCATTCTGCGGGTCCTCGCTACACACGACAGACAGCCTGCAGGTCTCCTCTGTCTTCCCTTTGATTGCCCTTATGACCTCCGGTGCTAACTAACTCTCGGTCACGTTTATGCCTGTGTGGTTTTGAGTGTCACCCTGCAGTGAGCTCCGCACCAGCAGTAGCTGGGCACTGAGCTGAGGTCTGGCTCACTCAAAAGGAATGAGGAAACTGACCAGTGAGTGCTCAAGGGTTCTGGGGAGCAGTCCCCAGATCCCCAGCTGCTTCAGGCAGGTGACGCTGGCACGCCAGGGCAAGGCATCCAGAGCTGAGGCGGGCGTGTGGAGGCAGGAGCCTCCTGGGGCATGTGCAGGGGCTGTGCCAGCTTCAAAGTCACCGCTGTGCCTGCTTGCCCAGCCTTTTCCTGGCCCAGGCACCTGCTCAGCGCTTTCCTCGGGTCACTGGTAACTGACTCTCATCTCTGCATGCCCCTCTCCCAGCTCCCTCAGAAGGCCACCCCCTCCTCCCAGGCATGAAGGACTTAGTCCCTGGCTGGCTGGGAAAGCCAGAAGGCCCCTTGGCCCTGGCCTCAGACCAGCCTTGCTGTAGCTGTGGCGCCATTCCTGGGCTTCCTGCCGGGCTGGCTGGTGAAGAGCCTCACGTCGGAGTTGGCAGGCCTCGGTTCAGTCCATGTGCAACCCACAGAGGGGGCAGAGTGACGGTGCACACAGTCCATAACTGTCCAATTCTTTCAATAATCATTGCTGAGGTTCGCCTGGTGGCACGCCTTTAATCCCATCAACTCAGGAAGGAGCAGCGGAAGATCAAAAGGACAAGTCCAACCTGGGATACAGAGTGTGTTCAGACCAGCCTGGAAGACACAGTGACACCCTGTCTAAAAACAAAATAACAGTCGGGCAGTGGTAGTGCATGTCTTTAATCCCAGCACCCAGGAGGCAGAGGCAGGTGGATCTCTGTGAGTTTGAGGCCACCCTGGTCTACAGTACAAGTTCTAGGACAACCAGGACTACACAGAGAAACCCTGTTTCAAAAAAACAAACCAAACCAAACCAAACCAAACCAAAAACAAACAAAACAAAACAAAAACATTGAGCTGGGGATGTGGTTTAGTGGGAGAGCACTTGCCTAGCATGCAAGAGGCCAATAGTCAGTCCCCAATACTGAAAAAGTCCCTAGACACCTGCTGTGACCAGAGCTCTGTGACAGGGGCTGCTGGTGGCCATGTTCAGAAGGCTGCTTATCCAAAGAGTAGGGAGGTGTGGGGACGCCGGGGACTGTAGGGAAGAAATGGAGTAATGTGTTGGTGGGGCCTTGCCTGGGCCCATTCTAGATCCCGAGAACAAAGGAGGGGTGCTCCTTACTCAAGAAGTTCGAGGGGCTCCCCGTTGAGAGGTTTTGGGGTTGTTTTTTTTTCTTGACTGTGCTGAGGTGGGACCTGAGACCCTCTTGCCTAGGGAGCTAGGCCCTACCTCGGAGACAGACTCCCAGGCCTGGGACAGTTTTAACTGAGGTAAAAGAGAACTGGCTCAATTTACACTGTGAGGAGATTGTCCCCGTGCGTGGCTCAGGGAACAATTTCAGCCTCTGGAAAATGGTAGCAGTGTCTCCCCAGAGGTGAGCAGTGCAGACACCTTGTCCAGGAAGCTCACGGCTGCCGTGGAGGCTCTGTGCCGTAGTCCACACACCCCACCTCCATTAAAAAACATTTTAAATGCCATCATGTGACTTTTTCAGAAATATATTAATATTACAACATTTTAAAACATTTCCTAAAGCCAGACGCGGTGACTCTGCCTGTACTCCCAGCACCCAGGATCCTGAGGCCGGAGGATCAGAATTCAAGGTCATTCTCCCCTAGCTACATATGAATTCAAGGCTAGCCTGGGCTACATGAGCACCCCTAGACAGACACAGACAGACAGACAGACAGACAGACAGGCAGGCAGGCAGGCAGGCAGRCAGACAGACAGACAGACAGACAGACAGACAGACAGACAGACAAAAATGAGATGTTCCTTGTAAACAGTGAAGCAAGGCAGGGTACCGCCTTTGTCCCTGGGCTTCCTCTGATCTTTAGTGGCACTTGCCAAAGTCTCAGGGGCTGGCCCTCTCCCTCTCACTGGGCAGTGGCCACCTGCCAGTACCTAACTAGGCCAAGAGCCTGGCCGCAAACTTGGGAGTCCCTTCGCTGCCATCCTCAGGGATGGCAGTCATAGGGCAGAGGAGGGCCAGGGCCTGAGAAGATGGGAGAGAGGCGGCAGGTCACATGAGAGGGGCAGAGCTGCAGGTAGGGAGAACCTGGGGAACGTGTGGGAGGCGTCGAGTGAGGCACCCCCAAACCTCAGCTTTCCGTGGTCAAAGAACTTGGCACTGAGTGACAGGCGGGGGCACTTGAAGGTCACAGGACCCACAGCCAGCTGGTTAGGCTCAGTGGAGTATGGTGAAATCAAACCCGTCCATCCGAGGGAGAGTCTCATCTGCAGTGCTGGTGACAAGCTGTCCCTACCGTGCGCAGAGGGCCAGGCTTGTCTTAAAATCAAATGTGTGTGCACTGGCTTGCAGCCCGCACCCCATGATCCAGAACTTACACGCCACCAGAGCCGAGAACTGCTCCGGCCCCTTGTTTAAAAACTGGGTGCTTAGCCGGGCGGTGGTGGCGCACGCCTGTAATCCCAGCACTTGGGAGGCAGAGGCAGGCGGATTTCTGAGTTTGAGGCCAGCCT
>BDUI01000422.1:207677-230919 GCA_002335545.1 Apodemus speciosus | reverse complement strand
AGTGCTGGGATTACAGGCGTGCGCCACCACCGCCCGGCTTCAGTTTCCTTCTCTGTAAAATGGGAACAGGAGGTCCTCGCTGGTGACTTGGCTCTGACGATAAATGGGGTCCTTTAAGAAGAGCGGCAGCCTATCTTGCTAAGGATCTGCTGCTCTCATAGGATCATGTCCTGGAGAGCTTCTGGGGACCAGAATGGGACCTCTGCACCCTGCCCCTTCCAGGGGTCCTTGGTTGCTGACCTCTGACCCGGCAGTGTTTCCCAGCTCACTTGCCTACATGCTCAGCTGGCTGCTTCTTCATTCCCAGGCCCCTACTTGGTTCTAGGAGCTCCCGCCCGGCCGCTCCTCGCCTCTCCATCTTAATTAGCTGCTTGTATTAATCTCGAAAGTAACGTGGCAACTTGCAGCCCTGGGTTTTCAGGCTGTGGAATTAATTATTYCCCAAGCGAAGAGCTGTCAGGTCTGGGAGACCAGCCGCTGCGAGCCACGCCACCCGACACCACTTAGCAGCATCCAGAGCTTCCGCACAAAAGCCCTGGGCCCCGGTCTGGCCCCTAACCCTAAAGCAGAAAGCCCAGGAAGGTGGGGGAAGAGTCAACCCTGGGAGGAGCCGGGCCCCTGGGCCTCTAACCTGAGCAGCCACTGGGTCTTGGGGACCTGTGGCCTCCACTACCTCCCCACTGGTTGGCACCGGATCCCTTAGGGCTGCAGACCTTGGCCAGGAGGGGTCTCCAGGCTGAGCGATGAGCAGCAGAGGGGCTGCCCGGCTCCCTTACCTGTGTCAGCCACAGGGCCACATGGCGAGGCAGGAGGGGCACCAGCTGGGCTAATCGGGAAAGYGGCAGCCATGATGGCTGTCTGGCGCACTCTGCCTGAGGGGTCCTCTCCAGACCAGGCCGAAAGCAGAGCACCTTCCTAAAGCAAGGCCAGAGCTGACTCCTTTCTCATGACCGTCACTCCGACCCTGTGAGCCCGGGTGTCCTTCCCAGTTCACACTGGAAGCGGAGGCCTGGCCAGGCCGCCTCGCTCACTGGGTCGGCTGTCGGCTTCCGACATGGCCCACCGCGTGCCTTTCCTCCACCACGGACGACAGACTGTGTGGCCCCTGCTTCCTCCCCAGCTGCGCATACTGCCTTCTTCTCTGGTTTTTAAGTCAGGGTCTACATAGTCCTCACTGTCCTGGAACTCACTATAGAGACAGCCTGGCCTCAGATTCAGATCCATCTGCCTCTGCCTCCTGCGAGCTGGGATTGAGAGTGTGCGCCACCGTGCCCCGTGTGCAGTTCCTTCTCGGTGGCCTCAGACTGCGACTAGGCAGCCTGTGGACCACGAGGGTAAGGACCATGCTGCTCTGGCCCCACACCGAGGCTGAAGGCTGGACACTTCTGGGTCTTAAGAAACGCTGTAGAGTGAGGAGAGCAGGCTAGAGGCAGAGCAGTAAACACCCATAATCCCACCACTGGGAAGTGGGGGCAGGAGTACTGCAGAGCCATCCTCTGCCACACAGTGAACTGAAGCCAGTCGAGAATTCGGGAGAGTCTGTCTTTAAAAAATAAAGGGGGTAAGGCGGGGCAGCGGTGGCATGAGCCTTTAATCCCAGCAAAGGCAGGTGGATCTCTGAGTTCAAGACCAGCCTGGTCTATAAAGAGAGTTTCAGGACAGCCAGGGCTGCACAGAGAAACCCTGTATCAGAAACAGGGTGGGGGGCGGGAGGTTGGGGGGGGGAGCAGAGGGGATCAAGCCGGTTCCATGAGTAAAGGCATTTGCCACTAAGCCTGACAACTTGAATTCAAACCACACCATGGGGTCCACTTTGTGGAAAGAGAAAGCCAACTCCTGCTAGTTGTCCTCTGAGCTGCACATACATGCCGTGACCCTCTGTCCTGCTACTTCTGGGTGGACAATGGCCTTGGTGGCCTTCCTGTGCCCCCACGTCCTCATCCCCTATAAGCCCAGGCCCATTAGGAGTTCCGCAACCCCCACCATTGGCTCTTGCACAAAGGGCTGGGAATCTCATACCCGAGCCTCAGGACCAGGCTCCCCGCACCCAGCTAACTGACTGGCCCTCTACCCTCCGCAGCCTGCCCAGCCTGCCGCCAGCACTGCACTGCACTTACCTGGTTTTCTCTCTCTCTCTTTCTGTCTTGCAGCCAACAACTCCCTGCTTGGAGGCGGAGGCGGTGAGTACTCGGACCTTCCTGGGTCTCTGGGGGTATGGGTCTCCTGTTTCACCCTTCAGGACCCTGCTATTTCAGTCAGGCGCCCCCGGTGATAAGCGCGAGGGCTGGCTCCTTTGTAGGGTGACCCCCCACCCTGAACTCAAGCCTCCCTCCGTCCGGCTTGTACCCCACCACACTGGAGCTGGGGGCTGCGGGACTGTAGACTGCTGAGCTCACTCTGCCTGAGGCCGGCTGGGCCTTTGAAAGCTCCTTGCTAATTGCCCTCAGTTTCTCCACTGTCTCTGCACCTTATTCATTTCTGCACTGAAAAACCCCAGGTGTCTGCCAGGTAGTATCTCTGCCCGCACAGGGCATCCGCTACCTACAGCACCAGGTAGGGAACAGGTGAGTGACAGGGGGACAAAGACCGCTGTGACAGGTGCCTCTCAGGAGGGGGGGCAGCCTTGTGGCCCCACATCAGCCTCAACCAGCCTCCCACCACCCACTCAGCCCCTCAGCCCCCAGCTGCCGGGCAGCCACTGTCTGCACAGTGGCAGAATGATTGGTGAGCCAGGGGGCAGGGGTTAATGCGCCGTGGGATAAATCCCGGGGGCCATGTTTACGGCAGCGGTGGCGGGGCCCAGGCCAGGTTTTAAAAGGGGGAAAAATAAAAGGGGCAGCGAAGGTCAGGAATAAATAAGCAAGGCACTAAGAGCTGTCGTGGCCAGCCAGGAGGCAGGGGCTGTTTGTGGCCTAAGATGCTTTCCCTCCCTCCCACTCTCCTCTAGCTGTCCCCCGTGGAGGTCGCCGCTTCCCAGGGTGGGGATTCGGTGCCCATGGAAAGGCCCTGGGGGACCTCTTTGCAAGCCCGCCCTTTAAGAGGAGCAGGTCCTTCCGGGCTTGGTGACACCATGCTCCAACCACAGTACCCGCCCCACACCCGTTCGTTCATCACTCAGGACTCTGCCTGTGTGTCCAGGACTGTGAGCTGGATGTTGACAGACCAGCCGTGACAGGATAGTGGCAGGTCCCAGGTACATCAGGGCTCAGCTGAAGGGCCTGCTCAGCGTGAACACCAGGGAAGTTTCGGGAAGGAAGGTAGAGCCTGGACTGGTGGGGAGAGGTGGGAAGAACATCCTGAGTGGAGGGAACAGACAGGTAAGGCCCAGAGGTGAAGGGAGCAGGGTATTGAGGAGCCTCAGCTCACCAGAGGCCTCAGATTCCAGTCAGGAGGCCAGAAGAGCAGCAGGAACACAAGAAACCTTGGGAGAAGCCGGGGCTTTAGCACCTCCTCTGGGGATGGTGAAAATGAAGGAAGCGTGTGGGCCCTTCAGCTTGCCATTCGTGACCTGCTCAAAACCCTCCCATTCCTCAGAATCACACCTAAGGCCCTCACTGTGGCTCAGAAGGCCCAACAACCTCTCGCTCACCTCTGCACTCCAGGCCTTTCCCACAACCACACCTGTCTCCCTGTACCGGTCCGGTGTACTCTGCCTCAGGGCCTTTGTACTGTCTGTGACAGGGAGGCACACTCTTGCCTTGGGCGCCCCTGCACTGACTGTGGGGGCGCAGGGGGTGCGCTTTTCCTGAGGGTATCAAGTGTCTGCCCCATTCCCTCTTACAAGCCTTTACTCGAATGTTGGTCTCCCAGTGGGACCCACCCTGACCACTGGCTGAGGTCGCAGCTGCCCACCCTGGCTCTCACCCCACTGTAGTTGTTTTCTGAGAGCCACGCCCCTTCTACCATGTGACAGTTCCTCATCACTACCTTCACTGCCTTCTGTCTGTCCCTCAGAAGGAGAGGAATCACCAGGATATGGGCCTGGACAGACTCTCCCCGAGGTAGCATGCAGAAGAAGGCTGGACGGAGGGGCGCCTGCCTTAAGTCATGGGGTGCTCTGCACCTTAGGGGTGCAGGGCGGCTGGCTGATGAGGAGATGGGTGGAGCAGTGACCCTGGAGGAAGTAGACTTTAAGTCCGACCTTTCAGCTAAATGCAGCTAAGATTTATGGAGCCTCTGTGGCTAGGGCGGGGATACAGCCTGCTAATGAGATTGAAGCAGGTGGAGGTACAGGACAGGGCTGTCGAGGGGGGCAGAGCCTCCAGTCTAACGTTGAAATGCAGCCCGCCAGCTACCTGGACACGCCCCTTCTTCAAATATGACACATCTGTTACCCCATCACCAACCCTGACTTCAGGAAGTCCCTGGGACCTCTTGTGGGGGCCTGAAGTTCCTCCTCCAAGAGCTCAGGTCTCTACCTGCCCTCATCTGTCTGCCACTCAGGATGGCCCTAGAGAAGCCACAGGCCAGCACACACAGTGACAAGCATCCTCATGGTCGCTCTTGTCCCTAGCTCTGGGCCCTCGGAACATACTTAGACTGCACCGTGCTCTACCACCAGAATGTCCTTCCTGTGAGGGTCAGGACCTAGGACACTAAGCATTGGCGCCCCTCACGGGACCTCTGCTCAGCCAGCACAAATGGAGCAGACCCTGTGCTCCCCATATGTATTTGCCCAGGGCTGAGGGGCACACAGTGGGTCTGTGGGGACTCAGGATTTTGCTCTGATTCTACTCAGGATTAGAAGTAGGTTTCTCAAGCAAAGGATGCTGGGACTTGGGCCTCGAAGAGTAAATAGGAGCTTAGCAGGCTAGTGGGATGGAGAGATACCAGGGAAGATGACCTGATGGCCTCGGGAAGTCCTAGTCTCCTGGTGGAACTGTTGACCACCTGGGCCACTCTCTTCCCATGCCTCTGTCCTATCTCCCTGTGGAAAGCCAGTTATTGGCTCAATAAAAAGATGTCTGAAACACTCTCCTTTGTATGGTAAGGAGGGAGGCGGGTCCTAAATCAGGATAGGGATCGACAAAGCCCAAGCGCCTCAACTGTTTATTAGCACTGAGATGTTTACTTGGCGATGAGGAGCCGGTTTTCTCGGGGAGATTTGTGCGTTCTTTTTCAATTACCCCTCGTCTTTCTCTGCCACTTTTGCACTAAAGGGATAATAAATGTATCGGAGCGTTTCAATTATTCATCTAAATCATGACTGCGCCTGCCATGGCCAAGTCTTAGTGACAGATTAATTCAGGGCCGCTGCCTCTGCCGGCATGGCTGCCATCTCTGCCCCAGCCAACCAGCGCCCCAAAGGGCCAACCCTGAGAGCTAGGGGTTGGGGTCCAACAGGTCCTCCTCAGGAGGGCAAGGCTAGGAAGAGGGAAGGGGCCCTTGTCCTCACCATCTACGCCTCCTTGGACCGCACATCAGCTCCGAGGGTCACCCTGCACTGCTTCACCCTACAAGCACACCCCAGCACTCGGGAGAGGCTGGGACTGTGGAGTATTCCTTACAGCCGTCCCTGGTGCGGGGCCTTTTACCTGCTGCTCCTCCGCCTCCTGCCCAGAGTCCTACAGGATGGTGTCTCCTGCTGGCCACACCCCAGAATCTAGGGATGGGGAGCCTGGCACGTGTCAGCTCTGTCTTGACTTGTGCTCGGTATTCTGTCACCCTTGACGATGATTCAGGATCTGTTTGCCCCGCACATACCATCAGACCACTTACGGCTCAGGCACAGGGGGGCAGCGTGTGCTGGGAGCACACATGTCACCTGCGGCCGCTGTGCTCAGCCACAGCCCCGTCCTCTCTCCCCTCACACAGTACCCAGCCCTCAGCGGCTCGCTGGCCCTGTCAGTGGCTCCTTTCCCCGTGTGTACTATCCGCCAATTTCCCAGTCCCTTTCTAACCGCTCTTGTTCCCTTTAGCTCTCCATCCTTTTCTTTCTCCCCCCCCCCGCCAGCCTCCCCCCCTCCCCCCCCCCCCCCCCCCCCCCCCCCCCCCCCCCCCCCCCCCGCTTTCTCTTCCCCTCACTTTCCTTTGTTCCTGCAAGGATTAGCAAGGCCTTTGAGCATGGGGACCCCAGCCTGGCCTTCCTGTCATTCTTTGCAAGCCGCTAGCTCGCTGCCATCACGGCTGCTAATCTGTGATTGCCTCTGGGAAAGCTGGAACTGCTGCCCTGATGAATGGCGGCCTGACTCCACGGATAACCTGACCTCCAGAGCCTGCCGGCTGCCCTAGCGCTCTGGCAGCCAGGATGTGTGAGGTTGCCCCACCCCTCTTAGGGCACCCATGGGACTCAAAAGCAGCAGGTAGCTTGAGAGCTCCCTCGAGCCTGGAAGCTTGCTGGGCTCGCAGTGTTGGGCCTGGGGCTGTCTGCAAGAAAAGTGTGAGTCGAAGGAGGGACCCTCAAAAATGGCTACGTGCGGGGGTGGGGGGGCTGCAGAGATGGCTCAGCGGTTAAGAAGAGGTCCTGTGTTCGGTTCCTAACAACCACATGGCGGCTCACAACCATCTGCAGTTGGGTCCAATGCCCTCTTCTGGTGTGTCTGAAGACAGCGACAGTGTACTCACATATATATTTTAAAAAAAAATCTTAAAAAGGCTAGAAGCCGCCTAAGAGTGTTCTTCGCAGTCAGCCAGGCATGTGTTAGGGTCCCTGTCCCCTAGGGCTGCAGCCCTGCACTCCTGTCCCGGATACACAAGCTAGGACTCTCTTTTGTCCCTCCCAGTATATTCCATTACCCTGGGCTCCACTACAGTGCCCCATGCTAGCGGGGCGTTTCGGACGTCACAAACGTCCCCACCTCATGCGCCGTTCCATCATCTCTTGTCAGCCTCTGCCCTGCTAGTGTGACCCACAGGACTGGCCTGTGGCTACCCCATTACGTGTTTGCTATGGGGAACAGTGCATAGCCTTCCAGGGCCAGAGAGTCCTGACTTGCTGTCGTCAGAGTTGAAGTCTTCATATTGTGGTTTGGCGCGAACCTTTTGTGAAAGGTTCCATGGGCTGAGTGTGATGGGCCTTTCCTTACCCAGGCAGAGGCCCTTGGGCGCCAGCTGCCCCTTCCTCACCATCACTGGGAGAAGAGTGCTCTGGGCAGCTCCTCCCCCTGAGTGACCCCGCAGGCCATCTGCAGCCTCATTTTGCAGACGAGGAAACGGAGGCTCCCAACTGTTCCCTGAGTAAGGAGTGGGAATTAGTCCACCTTCAACAAGCCTGCACCCTGCCTCCCGGCCACCGCACTCATGCCCTGCCCCCAGTAGGCAAGATGCCACCAGGCCCTGCACACGGCTGCCGAGGAGCTTTAATAACGCAAGTGATTGTGCATGATGAATGAGGCCCGTGGTTGTGTACATAATGAAGGCCTAATGTTTTCAAATCCCCATTTAAGGAGCTGATCTCACCCCGTAATGAATGTCAGATCACATCACAGTGATGTCGTCCATCCATCTTCTCCCTAGGGTGCCCACCCTCCTGGGCACCTCCAGGATGCAGCCTTAGGAGGGTGGGTTCTGTGTCCTTCCCTGGGCCCAGTACAGGCCTTGTCTGGAGCAGACATTGGAGGAGGGCTGTCCGCTAAATGAAAGACCAGAGGGGACAAGCAGAGACTGGCTGTTTGGGTTCTAACCAGGCAACAGCAGTGTCTTGTTCACACGTTCTACATGGAAAGAGGAAGTGAGGATGGGGCAAGCCAGGAGAGAGGCGCTCCAGGACCCGCGGATGGGGCAAGCCAGGAGAGAGGCGCTCTAGGACCCGCGGATTGTCGCAGCCCTCTTTGAGGGTGAGAGTCCAGAAGTCAGCAGCTCAGGAATCGGCCTTAGCGCCTCACTCGGGTGGACTGGGCGCCCCATCTGCTCAGCTAGGCTGTCCTTCTGAGAAGGAGATGGACGCGGGCCGTGCACAGGGTCCAGCCGCCAGCCGTCAGCCGCACTAAGCTGTGGCTGCTGTGAGCTGTCCTCAGGCCTCAGCCCAAGGAGGACTGGCCGTCCAGATGGGGAGAGGTTCCTGTACCTTCTTGGACAGAGTGCCCCCTGCCCATCCCACACACAGCCTGTCTTCCTAGAACAGCTGCCGCAATGCCCAGGCCTCCGCCCCTGGCTGAACCTGGGCCACCGAGCTGTGAGTATTGACAGTGTCGTAGACAATGGAGCAGCCTCTTCCCAAATGCCCACACCAAGAAACAAGGGCTTGTTGACTGAGGAAACTGAGACACAGAGAGGTACAGAGACTGTACCCTGGAGACATGATGGAAGAGCCCAGAAAGGGGGACTTGGCTTGGAAAGCTCCTTGCCGGTGTCCCCAAGGCCAATCCTGTTGGCTCTCACTCTACGAAGGGAATCCCCATTCCACTCCTCCTTGCTTTCCTCCTGATGAGAAGTCCACAGGAGGCCAGGATGGGCAGGGCAGAGGTGAGAGCTACCGGGAATCCTCTCTTGCTCTGTGACTCATAGCTATGCCTCTCTGAACCTTTGCCTCCACTTCTTGGAAGACAGGGCCTAGCCTGAGAGACCTTGGCTTCTGCTCCGCCTCCAGCTGTGAGATCTCTGAAAGCTGTCGATTCCTCTGGCTTTCTGTTATCCACCTGCTAGCTGCCTCCCTGCCTACATCAATGTTCCCTACAGATCTTTGGACACCTGGGCTCTGGGGTTCAGAGAGATTGAATAACTAACCCAAAGTTACCAGCAAACTTTGGCCTCAATTTTGGGAAAGAGAAATCCCAGTAGGGGATGTAACAGGGCCAGCTTCACGGAGAAGCAGAGAGAATGGGGATAGCTGACCCTGTGGCAGGGGTACAGCTGCCCCCGGAGCCCCCTAGGCCACCGGCTCCTCTTGTTCTTGTAAATAATTAATTAGCCCCTGCTCGCTTGTTTGTTTAGCATGAGGAATGCTCCCCCACTGAGACACATTTATTGCTGAATAAATTTAAATATCTAATCTTCCCTTCATGAATATTACAGCACCCTAAATAGAAGCCAACAGTCCTCAGTGCCTTCCTGGAGTGGTCCCCACTCGAGCTTGCCTTGGTTGGTCTGCCGAGGGCCAGGGTCCAGCCCTCTCCCCTGCCATGAGACAGCTCCTACCAGCCCCACTCCCCCTCCTTGCTGGGGAGAATTGTGCTGGGACAGGGAGGAAGAGTCTTCTGTTTTTTGTTTGTTTTTCGAGATAGGGTTTCTCTGTGTAGCCCTGGCTGTCCTGGAACTCACTCTGTAGACCAGGCTGGTCTCGAACTCAGAAATCCGCCTGCCTCTGCCTCCCAAGTGCTGGGATTAAAGGCGTGCGCCACCACCGCCCGGTGAGGAAGAGTCTTCTGAACCCAAAGCTGAGTATTAGGTCTGTCCACAGTTACCTTAGATGTCCCTTAGCATCTCCCAGGCTTTGGGGGGACTGACTGGACAGGAAGGGAAGGGGCTGCTGGTCAGTGAGATGTAGGGATTAGGAGGGCAGCAGCAGAGGAGAGGCCTGGGACAGAAGAGCCCAGAGTGGCCAGGGAGGAGACGGGAGTGTCCCTGAGAGTGCCCCGGTGGGTGGCAGCAGTATACAGCCCTATGGACAAGCTGCGCAGTGCGGAGGGAGAGACGAGGGTGCCCGGGCAGACACTCTTCCGGGGCTGTATCGATTCAGAGGGAGGAGAGGTATCACAGCAGGGGTGAGGAGGGCAGGGAGACAAAAGATGACAGAAATGGTTGCCAGAGGCAGATAAGCACTGGCCCACTGAGGGTAGCCAGCGTGGGGGTTGGTCCCAGTACCACCTGAACCGTCAGTGTTCAGTGCCTGATCTGTGCCAAGTTTTACTCTCCATGCCTCAGCTTCTTCTATAAAGAAGGGGTTGGCAGCACCTCCTGAGTGGGGTGTGAGGCTCCACCAAGACAGTCTGTGGGTCTGGCTCAGCACTCCAAGGTGCTTACTGCAAGGAGGTCCAACAGGAAGGGATGGAGGCTGACTGGCTCCACCACAGTGGAAGAACGCTCACGTCGGACCAAGTAGACAGGAGGATGTTGACCAGCCTTAGACTGAGCTGCAGGCCTTGGTGCCTGGTGAGAAAGACTTTACCATTTAGTCTAATGGCCTCTGCCTCACGGTTGTTGGTCGTTGGGATTCAAGGCCTGAGTCACTGCATTCTTCCCTGATGAAAAGCCAACTTCGGTGGGGGGACAGGTACATCCAGAGGAGGGTGGGAGGGTTGGGTGGGAAGGAGGGGCCAGGCAGCTGAGACCTAGATTCCAGAGCCAACCTGTTTGGGGAAGGGTAACACAGATGTAGTGGCCAGGGCCTCATCTTTGTTTTCGGTCACAGTCACGAGGTCCAAGTCCTCTTCTAAAAGTTGGCACTTCACACCGGACTAGCAGGTAGCGGAGTGCCAGGGACCTGAGCCTGATAGCCAGGGCCTGTAGGTTCCGGGAATGTCACCTCCGCAAACCCTGTGCTCACCTCACACAGCTCCCTCGGCTCGGCACAGACTGCCCATACACTCTGTGAGCCCTGTCTGTTGTGAGAAGGGCGAAATCACTCTGTATCTGACCACGCCCAGCGCTGCTCGCCTAACAAGAATCAGAGCCCGGCTTCAGGGCCAAGAACACCTGTCGCTCCTGAAGCGAGAGAGCCCAGATGCAAATCCCAGACACCACATGATGGCTCACAAGTATCTGCAGTCCCAGGTCCGGGAGGGTCCTGCAGGCACAGTGAACATGCATGCGTGTAGGCAGAACATTCACCCACRTCAAGCAACGCAAATAAATCTAAAAATTAAAAGAATCAGAGCCCGGCACAGTGATGAACTCCCCTGACCTCTCACTCAGGGTGGAGGCAGGAAGGTTAGGAGTTGAAATTTAAATTGAGGCTAGCCAAAGCCACACAACATCATGTGGCTCAAATAAAAACCCAAACACAACAGATATGAGAAAAAGAAAAAAAGGTCAATTTACTTAGTGCTGAGGTGTAGCTCAGCGGTGGATCGCGGGCCTTGGGTTTCATCCCCAGCACTACCTTACCCTGCAACATTTATTTTTCCAACGCCCCATGAGGTGGGCCTCTCTTAGACCCAGAGCAGCAGTGAAGTGCCCAGGGTGGCTCAGGCTGCTCGCTGCCCCTGCCGCCGCTGTTCTGTACATCGCCGGGTCTTCTGGGACATTCACCCAGAACAGACACATGCAATTCCTGTGAGCTCCAGGCATCACCCGGGCTCTGGTCTCTCAGCACCCGCTCTGCAGAATCCTGAGAGGAGAGCAGGGGGCCTGAAATCCCATTCCCTGAGCCATTCCCAGGATTCTCCAACTCTGGGAAACCACCTAGTCCAGCTCTGTGGAAAGTTGAAAATTAGGTGTAATTGGAAACAGGAAACAGAAGAGGCYGGGCAGTGGTGGCGCACGCCTTTAATCCCAGCACTTGGGAGGCAGAGGCAGACGGATTTCTGAGTTCGAGGCCAGCCTGGTCTACAGAGTGAGTTCCAGGACAACTAGGACTACACAGAGAAACCCTGTCTCGAAAAAACAAAACAAAAAAGAAAAACAGAAGAGAGGGGGTGACCAGTTGGTGCGCCCTGTCCTGGGCCAAGAAGTTGGAGGGATGCAGGAAAGAGAAAGGTTCTCATGTTAGGAGCCTGTAAGATGGAGTCAGAATGTTTTGTTTGTTTATTTGGAGCCAGGCGCCAGGCAGCAGACCTTCTCAGGGACAGGCCGGGGTTCCATCGGCCCTGCGGTCTTGGGGGCACTGTCCACATTTTATAGTTGAAATCCTGGTAAAGCAGAGAAGATACAGAGCAGGTGGGGCAGACCAGGACTTGCCTCAGCCTGTTTGGGCAAAGCTGCGTGGTTCTTGGGTGAGTAGCAGTTGCCTCTGGGCTTCTGCTGGCCTTGGAATACAGCAGCATTAAGAGTTGTTTATCTGGACCTGGGTCCCCAGGGTCACAGAGAATCCCAAGAGCCTCCCTTGGATAAACAAGCCCTGAGTCTGGCCTTAGTTAAGCAGGATGCGCTAATACTAACGAGTCTGTTAGTTGCCCCACCAGGGTTTGAGAGGCTAGAGACACCTGAGAGGCCTGGTCCAATGGGAAGGAACTGGAAAAGTTAGGCTCAGGCGCGGGATTGGATCTGCCATTTGGAATTGGGTGGCCTCGGCTCCTCAGACCGGATTAACTGAGGCTTGGGATTTGAAAGGGCCTTATCAAAAGGTGGGTTTTGGGAACCCACCAGATTCTTAGATCTGAGTGACCTCAGGACAGCGTGGACCGGACAGAGAAGCAAGTGGGTGAGCCAGGCGCGCCCCCTGCCGGTCGCCCCGTGACTCTTCCCTCCAGGGTTCACTGCAACTCCCTGGAGCCTCAGTTTCCTTGGATGTGAAATAAGCGTTGACAAGAACAGCCTAGGAGAGAACTTTGTGATGCCAAGTGGGCCAATGCATATACTTGGAGTTTCCTAGGATTGGGGTGTCATGCCCGATCCTTCAGGTATGCAGAGACCCGACAGCTCACTTCTCCCGCTCCTTTGCAGTGGACGGCTGCATTCATCGGGCCGCGGGGTCCCTRCTCACGGACGAATGCCGCACCCTGCAGAACTGCGAGACCGGCAAAGCCAAGATCACTTGCGGCTATCGGCTGCCAGCCAAGCGTGAGTGCTTGAGGGGAACTGGCCACAGCCACAAGGGGGCGTCTTAACGTTAAGTGTAAGGGCCTGGCCCCTCTGACACCCAGATAGCAGAAGGCAAGGGGCTAACTGCAGCAGGGAGAGGGAGAGCACAAGGGCAATGCCAAAGTCTCCGGCCACCTAGCACTGACATCCTGTGGGCAGCCACAAGTGTGTGCTGCAAGGGTGAGGTCCTTCTGATGAGATGGCAGGAGACCTAGGCCATCTGACTGATGACCCTACCCTAGATGTCATCCACACGGTGGGGCCCATCGCCGTGGGTCAACCCACTGCCAGCCAGGCGGCTGAGCTCCGCAGCTGCTACTTGAGCAGTCTGGACCTGCTGCTGGAGCACCGGCTGCGCTCAGTGGTAAGAGTCAACTGGGGCAGGGGCTGGGGCAGTGGCAGGGGCATCAGGGAAGTCACCAAGTGACCAAGTCCCCATGTCATCTTGCCCTCTCTTCCCTAGGCTTTCCCATGCATCTCCACAGGCGTGTTTGGTGAGTCAGGAAAAGGCCTGGCGTGGGCAGTCCCCCCCCCCCCCCCCCCCCCCCGTCATGGAGGTGGGCGGGGTGGGGCCAGATGTGGACTCAGCAGACCCTGCTCTTAGGCTACCCCAACGAGGAGGCTGCGGAGGTAGTGCTGGCTACGCTGCGGGAATGGCTGGAGCAGCACAAGGACAAGGTGAGACCTGAGAGCGGGTGGCAGCGAGGCTTGGGGCAGGGGTGGGTGCCTAGCCCTGAGGTGATGTGGTGGGTTAGCACCTGCCCTCCCCCGGCCCACTTCCCAGGCCCGGCTTGTTTGTTGTGAGAGATGGGAAGGAGCGAGTGTGCAGTCTGAACCCCTTCTGTACATGGTACAGCGAGTTCTCAAATCTCCCGAGGTGACCCTGCGAGGGCAGGTGCATTTGGGGTAGCACACAGCACCAGGACTGAGAGGCCGGCGGAGGCCTCGCCCGTGCTGAACAATCTCCCTGGCCCAGGTGGATCGACTCATCATCTGTGTGTTCCTGGAGAAGGACGAGGGCGTATACCGGGCGCGCCTGCCCCATTATTTCCCCGTAGGTATGTGCCCTTGTTTCCCTCCTGGCCACCCCAGGCCAGCCTCCCCCTCCCCCAATGCCCCGGGGCGTCTCTCACTGTCCTCTGCCTTCCAGCCTGAGGCTCCCACAGCCCACCCTGAACAGGACTGGTAAGCAGGGCCTGGCCCATATGGTGTGGCCGCTCTACACTACTAACCTGGCCCTCTAACACCCGCTCAGTCTGCCTTTGCTTACCTCCATGCAGGGGGGCGGTGAAGGCAGGGAGGGGGCCAGGGACTTTCAGAAGTCCTCAATTCCCTTTAACCTGTCTGCTCTGCCCTCAGACCCACCTGGGCCTGTAGGACCTCGTTCCCAGCTCTGAGAGTCTCAGAAGCCTACAGCTTGTTCCAGCCTGGCCACCAGAGGTTGTGTCCTTTCCCTCAGCCCTGCCTTTCAGAAGCCTAATAAAACTGTCTGGCTCAGCCCTTACTGTCTGGGTCTGGCTGGCTCCTCCCCTGCCCGCGCCCCCCGAGGAAGGGAGCCCCTGGCAGGGAGAGTGTCTTGGATATCCTGCTTCCCGAGGCTCCGTTGGCCCTGGTCAGGAGGGTGGATGCACGGGCCACACAGCAGAGGCAGCGGCAGCAGCACTTCACGTTTATTGAGGGCCCGCCCCCAAGGAGCGCACAGCTGGGCTGAGACCCACATGTGCTGGGGGCGGGGGCGGGGGCGGGGCGGGGAGAAGCGGAAAGGAATGCAGACACAGCCCAAGCAGAGGGGCAGAGCAGGCACAGGCAGGGGCTCTGGGGAACAGGGAACAGGCAAGCGCGACTAGAATGTTCCTCTCACAGCGGGTCAGCTCTTCCAGGGCACCCCTGAGGATGCTAGCCCTTCCACCTACTCCAGGCCAGCCTCCTCCCATGAACCACACCTCAGGACCCCTCAATCATGCAGACCCTTGAAGGAGGGCAGAGTTGTATCTGGGGCCCTGGCCGGAACACAAGTCTATACGTGCTTTGAGTCTATACGTGCCTCGAGTATGGGAGGCTTGAGACCTCTAGTCAAGTTCCCCCAGAAACCCTTGGGAGGCCAAGGAAGAAAGGACAGGCGTATGGGCAGAAAGCACAACTCCAAGGAACCAGAAGGGGCCCAGCAGGCCCAGCCCCTTCAGACCTCTCGGCAGGAATGCCTGGCGTAGATAGGTAGAAGGCGGGGGCCCACCCCGGGGAAAGGCGGGGGCCCACCCCGGGGAAAGGGACAGCCGGACACAGCAGCCAGCGGGCAGGTAGGGAAGGGCAGCAGAGCAGGGAAACGCACACTCGGGCTCACCACCAGCATCCCCTTTAATAAAACATGGAAGGTTCTATGACAGGAAAAGGGAAGAGTGAAATATGACCATTTACAACCACACACAAAAAAAAAAAAAAAAAAAAAAAAAAAAAAAAAAAAAAAAAAAAAAAAAAAAAAAGAAAACCCTCTGTACATGTCTAGCGCCTGGCGGGGGAGGCAGGCAGGGCGCACAGGCCAGCCGGCCGGCCCTACTTGTAGAGGATGTCGTAGTGTCCGGGTCGGTAGAGAAGGTAGACCTTGGGCTCCGAGCCCTCGGGGAAGACGTGCGGGTTGGTGGTGCCGCCCTCCCCGCGGTCCATGTACTCCACTTGGATGGACACGCTGAGGGCCTGGGCCAGCGCGATGATGTGGATGTGGTCGCTCTCCTTGCACATGGGCTCCACCTCCTGCGGCACAGGGGCAGGTCAGGCCTGTCCGGAACCCCTCCCCCAGGTCCCGCAGCTCACCTGGCACGCCCGCCCTGACACAAGAGAGAAAAGGAGGGCCCCAGGGCAGAGTGGGAGAGGAGGTGGCACCTGCTGGCAGAACTCCTTGACCGTCCGGCCACCCTCTATGAAGTGCTCGAAGAACTTGCTCTCGCGCTGCAGGTAGCCTGAGGTGAGCAGTCGCAGGTAGACCACAAGGTAGTCTGAGGTGCTCTGGTCGTTGAAGGAGGCCAGCAGGTCAGCTACTGAGGTCTGCTTCTCCACCTGCTCGATAAGGTCCATGAACTGCCCCACCCAGGGACAAAAGGTAAGGTGAGGAAGAGGACTGACAAGAGGCCACCCTTGCCGTTAACCCAGCCTCAAATAGGCGGGCTCACTCACCGTGTTGTGGAAGTCCTCGATTGTGAACTCAGTGAAGCCCTGGGACACCAAGTCCTCTTTACTCTTGGCAGACACAGCTTTGAACCTGTAGGTGGGAAGGAATGGGAAGCCAAAATGGGCTCCTCAGCCACCAGAGCAAGGCCCTAGCCAGTCCAGGCCTGCCTAGACAAGGACACCCACCAAGCTCAAAAAGTCCCCAAGCAACCCAACTGATGGCTGGCCTAGGGCCCGACTCCCTCGCTCAGGAGAGGCCCGGCGTCCTCACCGCTGCAGTTCCTTGCTGTCATCTAGCAGGGCCTCCAGGTGGGAGAAGCCAAATGCGCGGTAGAAGCAGTTGCCGTCGGGCCTGGTCTTCCGGATGTACGAGTACTTTCTGTGGAGGTCCTGCAGGGACAGCGTAGCTTAACACTCCCCGGCCCAAGGATGGCTCCGGCAGCAGGTGGCAACTGAGCTCCAGCTCCCACCACCTCCTGGCTTCCGAATGGGGGCACAGAGTCCTCCAGTGGAGGCTCCGGGAAGCTATGCACAGATACGTCAATGGTTGTGCGGTCACCAGTTACTAAGCCACGTGGGTACCACTGGCTAGAGCTTTGCTGACAAACAGGTGACTAAATCTGTCCTTGACTAATGCAGTGTTTAAGGTCTTTAAATGCAAGCGAGACAAAGCAAGGGAACAACAGGACAGGAACACTACCAGCCGCCCCGCCCAGCAGGCTCTAGCCACAGAGATGCTCTCCCTACAGTGTGAGGCTAAACTAGCTCCCCATACACTCTCGCCTTCTAACCATGCTGCCCACAACGGGGGCCACCTCCGTCAGCCCTTTCTGCTTCCTCCAGATGAAATGCATCCCATGGCACGGATTGGTAAGCAGGCCTCACCCACCTGGACACCCCTGCCCTGGTCACCTCTTGTGCCTGCTTCTTCCTCAGACGACTATCCTCAGACAACTGTCAGTAATGAGAGTCCTTTCACACTGAGAACATGGTCCTGCCATCTCATCTGCCACTAAGCTGCCCCAATAGTCACTACCAGCTCCTGTCCTGCCCTTCAGATACAAGGACATCTCCCTACCAGTTTTGACTCCAGACGCATATAAGATTGCCTCATGTTGGGAGACCAGGCAGGCCTCCCAATAAAACAGAACTTCTGCGGGAGGCTTTTGTCTGGCCAAGGTGAAGAACAACCCAGCGCTACTGTACAGCCCTCCTCAGCCTGGCCGGGATGGCAGCACTGCATCTCCTCCTCACCCGTCACCTCCCAGGCCACTCCTCACCCACTCTGAAGGGAAGGCTCCACCGAAAGACACAGTACCCTTCTTCAAGACACCTGCCAGCTACAACATACCCAGACACAGGGCTTCCTGCCTGCCCTATAAACACCAGAGGCCTGGCAGGATCTTCACCTTTTAGTCACAGACACAATATTTCCTTTCATTTTGGTTTTGAGACAGGGTCTCATTTTGCAGTCCAGACTGGCCTTGAACTTGCTGTAATCTTGCCGCAGGCTGAAATTCCAGACCACCAAACCTAGATAGAGTTCCACCTTAGATGCTCTGCCTCCCTACACCTCTTCAATGTCTCAGACATCTCCACTGCCACAGCTGGTTTGCACCAACCTGCTCTTCACCCAGGCTTCCAATGACCTCGGATGGCGCACACCTGCCCCGGCACACCTGCCAAACCCAGCTCCCGCAGGCTCTCCCTTCAACACGCCTGGCACGCTTGCCCCGTCGGGCCTGCTTAGTGTTTTACTGCCAAAGCCCCTCACTACTCCTCTTCCTCCACTGCCCCTGAAACCTATTTTCACCCCTGCAGCAACAGTAACCTGACCGCTAAGCCTTCTTCCTCTCTGCATCCTTGAAAGCACCCAGACACTCCCAGGCCAAACTGGCTTTCATGGAGGCCCCTGCCTGCCCAGATGTCCACTTAGTAACTAACTCAGACCCCATGACCCTTGGACACCCTGTCACTTGGCATCTTGCTTCTGTCTGTTCATCAAACACATCTTTCATAGAGGCTCTTGCCCACTACCCCTATTTAAAATGCAAATTCTCAGCAGGGCATGGATACACATGTCCTTAACCCCAGCCAGCACTCAGGAGGCAGAGGCAGGAGGATCTCTGGAGTTCACAGTTAGTCTGGTCTGCATAAGCAAGTCCAGGACAGTCAGGGCTCTGTTACACAGAGAAACAAATACCCTGTCTCAAATAACAAGGAAGGAAGGGAGGGAGGAAGGGAGGGAGGAAGGAAGGAAATGCAAATTCTCCCACTCCTCCATTTTTCTCCACAGTACTAACCACCTCTAACAACCAAATCTTGGTGTGTGTGTGTGTGTGTGTGTGTGTGTTGTGTTACAGGGTTGGGACAGGGTTTTGCTATATTTAGCCCAGGTTGACCTTGATCCTCTTGCCTCATTTTCTTGTGGGATTAAAGACATGCTGACCACCACATATACCTTTTGGGTTGTACCTGTCTCGCACTGCCCGCCGTAAGCATCACAGAAGCAGGACTGTGTTTCAGTCCCCAGTGTATGTAGTGGCTCCAGTGCCCGCCCGGCGACTGTAACATGACCACTACACTAAGGCTGCTCAGAGCCCAGCCACTCTGCTCCTGTCAGGCACCCTGTAGAGGGCTCACGCCCACTTCCTCACATCCTCAGAGTCCATTCCACACAGGAGCCAAGGACATACCCAGCCTGGTTTTGCCATCACCACCCAGGAAGAACATAAGCACAGTACACAGAACAAGTTTAGGGTGCTGAGGTACCTTGCTGTAAACAGCTCTTCAAACATTCAAACAGTTTGCTGAATGACTTAATGATAAGAACCTGAGGATCTACTGTTGGTTTTACAGGGCAGCTTAGTAAAACAGGTGGCCCTGGATGGGCCGTCACTCTACTGACTGGCCACACGGCAGAGGAAGAGCTACTGCTTTCTAAGCACTTGCAGGGCACAGCAGCACTCAACTCAACACCTTCCCTAAACTTGCTCCATGGCCTGATAAGGACTCTAACCAGAGATCTGGCATTGTCTGAGGTCATACAACTGGAGAGCAAAGGTCTACCTGGCTCAAGAATCAGGGCTTTTACCTCCTCACATGTATCTTGGCAGAACCCCAAACCCCCAGCAGTGGGTATAAGCAGATCCCAGACTGTGGACGCCTCATCTAAGCGGAACTGGGGCTGTTGAGTTCACACATCCCCTCAGGGGCTAAGAACGGAACGCTGGGCTCGTGCGCTCACTGAGCTTGCTGTCCCTCACAGCCCTACATAACATGTTTACGTCTTCATTATCTGCCAACTGCTCAGTCAGGGAAGCTCATGAATTCTGGCTTCACTGGCAGCAGGGGAGTAACTGTGGATACTCACTACCATGCCTGGCTATTTTTGAGCGCCGATGCTCCCAGTTCACCTCAGACAGCTTTGCCCTTGTACTGCCCCTGTACGAGGGTCACCTGCTGGGCCACCTGAAGGCCCCAGCTGCAAGCAGAGGATATGAACGCCTACGATCTTCAGAGCTTTGAAGACCTTAGTACAGCATGTCTCAGCTCTTCAGCTGCCTACTGAATACTGTTTGCACACCAGGGTCAGAGTTCAACCTCCACGCTCCCGGCCTCTGGAGTGACTGGTGAGGAAGCCTGCCTCAGTTTTAGTGATGCAGCAGGGACACACGGAGGAGGCCTGTCCTCACAAAGATCCAGTAGACAGACTATAGGACAGGTCTCTGAGACCAATCTACCCATCCCAACACCAGCAAGTTCGGCCCCTGGCTGGCTACTGAGTTGTCAGTGCCCGCCCGGCCTGCACCTGGTCCCGCCTGAGCATCACCTACCTCAACCTTACAGCCGCCCTACAGGCAGATGCTTTCACTGTCCCTACTTTACAGATGAGGACACCCAGGGCTCAGAGACACTGAAGGACCTGTCAAGAAGACAGCTGCTGAGTGGCAATCTGACGTGAATGGAGGTCTCAGTCCAGAGGCTGCACACGTCAAGAACTAGCAATAGGAGGTATATCCCCGCCCAACACCCGACCCTCTCAGACATTAGGCCTGACAAGAAGGGGGCTGAAACAGGCTCCCTCCTGCCCCTCTGGCCAGGATCCCACCTTGATCTTCTGTTGGTAGATGTTGTCATCCTCAGCATACTCCTTGTACAGGACCGAGAGCTCCAGTCGCTCTGACACCAGAGGATTCTGCACGGCAATCTGGAGGGAGGCAGGAGACTGAGTGACCCATGCCTAGCACTACAAAAGGGGTGCTGGCTGGCACAGGGCACAGCAACCCCCATAAAAGCATGAAGAGCCTAAAATAGACTGGGGGGGGGCTTCAAAGTAGACGCTGGGCCTCAGGCCCCAACCATACATCCCCACCACAGAACCTCAGCTGCTCCCTCCCCACCCTTCCTCGGCACCTCACCTCTTGCTGAATTCGGTCCTGCTGAGCCATGATGGCTTCATCATAGGCCAGACAGTTGACACCTAGAAAAAGGAGGAAAGCCAGTGCCAACCAAGGGGTCTGTGGGGCCTGGCTATCTCTATGGCAGGCAGCTTTGGCAGAAGAGGTCTGGCACCCGGAACCCTAGGCCTTACCGCCCACTGTGTATTCTCAGCAAAGCCCTTTCCTTTCTGAGTTCTCATTTCCTCATCTTTTGGAGAAGGTAGAACAATAAAGTAAAAATAAACAAGGGGGCAACTAGAGACTAGACCAGAAGACCAGAGCAGAATCGATAAGCCTAGGAGTTAGAGATCAGCTCTGGAAATACGGCAAGCCTTTATCTTGGAAGAAAAAAAAGGGCTGGGGTTGAGACCCAGTGGTAAAGATATTGTCCTGTAGGTGTGAAGCCCTGGCTTCTATTTCTAGCAACCTCAAGAAAATATATAAGTAAATATAAGTAATAAAATGACAAAGCGAAGCAATCACTCCCAAAGCTCCCTTGCAGCTCCGATATTCCTTCCTCCCGGCCTTCTCTCAGCACTTTGTAGCATCCAGGGAATGCTCTGGGGAAGGGAACCTCTGAGAGAAAGCCAGACGCAGGGGTGGAGCCCTGGGTGGAGGAGAGCACCTGCAAGCATGCACTTTACTGAGACACATCTTTTGTCCTTCTGTGGTCCCATGCATTGTTCATTTTCCAAATTAAAAAAAACAAATACGGAAAGGTGACTCCATCTCGCCCAAGGGCAAAACCAGTGAAGGTTATGAGCAAGTCCACATTTGTACAATCCCAGTCTGAGCTCTTGGACTTGTCACCTGCCACAAAGCCCTCTCCCTCACCTGGAGAATGGATTAATGCCATCATCGCCTTGCTCCCATCATCAAAATACGCTAGGATCCTGCCAGCAGCAACCACTGCCTAAGCACTCGCTTGAGTTATCCATGGATTCAGGACGTTCAGTCTGAAGACTCTAAGCAGCTATTGTAGGAGTCAGGAGATTCTAGTCCAGGATCCGTCTTAGATGTGATGGGAGGACAATCTCTTTCTTCGTCTCTGGGTTTCCTAGCCCTCAACCTCTAGTACATAATGTGGAGTTAGAGTAGGGTGAGTGAGTATGACTGGCTTTTTAAAGCCAATCCTTTGGGGCCTGGTTCTCAGCTGAGTTTCCCACCATGTCCTACAACAGGACTGTCCCTCCCACTCAAGAGACTTACTCAACCCCTAGAGCCCAAGTTCTTGGTAGACAGGGAGAAGGTGCGACTGGTTTTTGTTTTTAAAGGACCAGGGATCTAGGAAAACAATGCCTGGATCTGCTCAAAGGAGCTGAAAGGCCAAAACAAGCTCTAAGGAAAAGAGCCGCCAATGGCATCCCGAACGGCCCACCAGGGACTTCGTCCTTGGAAGCCCAGCCTTATTCAACGCCTTTCAGCTATTCCGGCCTAGGCCTCGGCTTGACTGCGAGGCTCGGGCGGGCGGACTGTGGGAGCCGGCCGAGGCCACGGGACCGACGGAGGCGGGGCGGCCCAGGCCCCGCCCCAGGCGTGCGCGAGAGGCCGAGCCCCGGCCCTGGCCGCCCCGCCCGGCCGGGGGTCGCCGCGGCCCTGCTTCCATTGTGAGGGGGAGGGGAGAAGACGCGGTGAAGGGCTCCGACGCACGCTGCGCCTAGTCCCCGGGACCCTGACTCCCCGAGCTCCTCGGGAACGGCCGGCCGAGGCTTGCCCCCGCTAGCCCGGGCAGGACATCCTTCCCTCCGTTCGTACCTTCGGAGTCACTGCCCAGCGGCTCCTGCTTCTGCTGCTGAGGTTCCTCCGCCGCCATCTTTAAACAGCGCCGCACTGGCTTTCGCTTCCGGGTTATTAATCCGCCCTCCTCCCGGAAGGGAGCCCCTCCTTATGGCCCCTCCTTCGCAACGCCCCTAGCAACAGGCTCCCTTTGGCGGTCGTCAAAGCCTGGGCTGCTCCTGCTGCCCGGGAGAGCTTAGGGGCTGGAGTCCCTTGGAGAAGCGGAAGAACCCAACGCACAATTCCACATTTCCACTTTCTCAAAGGTCCTGCGGTGCTAAGGGCCTCCTCGAGTCATTTCTGTTTTCTGTATACTGAAGTTTGAAACGCAGGTTGTGTAACAGATAAAGAACAAGATGGAATTAAAGTCACTAAAAGAGCGTTCATTCAAGGTACGCGACGGTAGCTGCAGTGCGGGGCGCGGAGCCACCTCGAGACAGGAAGTGATGACAACCTCCGGACGCCCTTCGGAGCTCCGAAATCGCGACCTCTCGCCTCTCACCACTGAGCCTGTTCGCTACAGGCTTTGAAGACCTGTTTCCAGCACGGAGAACATCTTCCCTTGATATCAAAACCAAAAGCCCCGACCTAACTTTGGGCTATATGTCCTCCTATCTGAGAAAGCAGAGCCATTTAAAAACGTGGACTTGAGTCCATAATCCGAACACGTGAAAGGTCTCGGAGACATGGGGGATCAGTTCAAGGTAATCCTGGAGTTTCAGACAAGGCTTGGCTACAAGAGACCCTCTCCCACACAGACCGAACCAAACCAAACCAAAGCCAAAAAGTGGCCATCTTTGCTACTTTTTGCCAAAGCTACCCATTTTCTTTGGGTTATGTCTCCATTCTGAGAAATGGACACTCCCATATGCAGCCCCTGTGTACCCTGAAAAGCAAACACCAGAGAGTTTACAGGAGACGGCATTTACTTCTTGGTAGCCTGGCAATAGGCACCTCTGAGCCGCGGAGACTCATTTTACCCTGGAGTGTCGGTTCTCAGTCCTGACTCGTCCAAATCCCAGCTCCTGTGTGGTCTGCCCGTCCAGGTAACAGAGGCCAGGCTGGAAAAGCTCTCTTAAAGATTAAGGAAAAGCCGGGTGGTGGTGGCGCACGCCTGTAATCCCAGCACTTGGGAGGCAGAGGCAGGCGGATTTCTGAGTTAGAGGCCAGCCTGGTCTACAGAGTGAGTTCCAGGACAGCCAGGGCTACACAGAGAAACCCTGTCTCAACACCCCCCCCCCAAA
>BDUI01000422.1:173707-200052 GCA_002335545.1 Apodemus speciosus | reverse complement strand
AAAAAGTGTTTTATCTATGTCTGTAAGTTGCATGTGTGTGAACACAGGTATGTGTTTCTGTGCTTTTACAAGGCCAGGAGAGGATGTCAGACCCCTTGGAGCTGGAGTTACAAGCACCTGTCTTGTTCCATGGGTGCTGGGCCCCAAACTAGTCCTCATGAGACTTTGCACCAATGCTCCTAAGTACTGAGCCATCTCTCCAGCTCCAAGGCTCTTGTTTTTGAGACAGGGTCTCATTCATTATGTTGCCCAAGCTGGCCTGAGCTCCTGAGCCCTGTCTTCATGCCTCAACCTTCCACTAAATGCGTGTAAGAGAGCATGACTTGGTTGTCATTGTTTCTTCAGTGGCAATGCTTTGATTCTACCCCTAATTCAATGCCCAGATGTCTGGATTCAGGACCCACTGCCACTTAAAACAGAACAGCTCCAAAAAAGGTATGAATGAGGGCTTGGGCTGCGGTGTAGCTTTTAAGAGAGTACTTGCCTAACACAAAGTCCTGGGTTTGATCCTCAACAACATAAACTAGAAGTGGTGGCACATGCCTGTAATCCCAGCACTAAAGAGATTGATTCAAAGTCAAATATGGCCAGCCTAGGCTACATGAAACCCTGTCTCAAAATTAATGTTTTAAAAGTGAACATTGTCCTAATATCTAAATGCTCCTACATTTCTGGAAATCCCAAAGGCCTGGTGGGTACTCTGCACCCCTCCTTAATAATAAAATATAGCAGTAATAACCATTACGTCGCTGCGGTTAACAGGCATTCTCTTCCCCACAAAAAAAAAAAAAAAAAAAGAAAAAAAAAAAAAAAAAAAAAAAAAAAGAAAAGGGAGACGGGTCTAGAGAGGCCAAGCAGCGAGTAAACAAACTGGCAGGCTGACCTGAGATCCAGAACTTGGGAAAAATAACTATGGTTTTTAGGAGCAGCCGAGCAACTAGTTTCATCCATGCCTTGCAGACAGGCCTAAGCCAATGCCGCAGGCTGCCACAGTTCGCCCACCTCCCCGCTCCCGGTCCGTCCCGCTCACCAGGGCCCCGATCTGCTCCCGCGGCGGCTTCGAGTGGACCTGAGCCCGCGGCACCATGAGCCGCCGGGCCGAGCCGGTCAGGCTCCTCAGCAGCAGTGGCGTCAAGACAGACATGACGACGCGGAATGACCAAAGCCAAGAACCAGCTGAAGCCCAAGGTCAGGAAGTCAAGATGGCCGCACCAGCCGGAAGTTCCGGCGCTGAAGTTGCCGGACGCCTGAGCTGGAAGTATTTCGGAAATGACGTCAGGGCAACCCCACCCCCCCACCCCCGCCTGGGCTGTTTTTGGCGCGCTCCTCGAACCAACCAATCGTCATCATCCTACCACAGATGGGAGGAAAACTCCACTTCTTCGAGAGTGACAGTATGGCCACCCAATCACACAAGCTAGAAGCCTATTGACTTCTTGACTCCTCCCTCCCCCATTCATATAACTAGGATCCTCTCTGCAAGCACTCAACTATGACTTCCTAACAACCTCTAGGTTCTGGATTTTTTTTTTTTTTCGAGACAGGGTTTCTCTGTGTGGCCCTGGCTGTCCTGGAACTCACTCTGTAGACCAGGCTGGCCTCCAACTCAGAAATCCACCTGCCTCTGCCTCCCAAGTGCTGGGATTACAGGCGTGCGCCATCACCACCTGGCTCAGCCTCTAGTTTTAAAAACATTATTTTACCTTATGAATATTTTGTCTGCATGTGCATCTGTGCACCACTTGTATGCAGTACGCAGAGAGGCCAAAAGAGGGTGTCAGATCCTCTGGAACTGGAGTTTCAGGCACTAGTGAGCTATCATGTGGGTGCTGGGAAGTGAACTGAATTGGTCCTCTGCAAGAGCAGCGAGTGCTGAGCTCTCTCCAGCCCCGAGATTCCTCTATTACCCTCAGACACCCGTTTCCACAACTGTTAACTGTTCTCAACTTCCACTTCTTTCCTTGTGTGTGTTAGGATAGTTTTTGTTTTTTAAGGTCTCCAGTGGCCCAGGCTGTCCTAAAATCGTGCAGATAAGAATGACCTTGAGTTCCCGCTTTTTCTGCTTCTACTCCTCTGTGCCACCATGCCTTGCTCCCTGTCTTCTTTATCCCTGTCTCCCTTCTGCCTTTATTCTGTCTCTCTGTTCCTTTCTCTCCCTCCTTTCTGTTTTACCAAATACCTGACCAAGTGGTTCCCCATTGCTTTCTAGACAAGTCCCAAAGCCTGGATACTGCCCTTCTGACTTCTCAATATCCCTTGTCTCAGTCCTTGCCCCTGGGTCTCTCCTCCACCTGTCTAGATTCTGGACTTTTTACTCTTTACATTCTACTTAGAACACTATTGTCCCCCTTCTCATCATGTCCACTCATCACCCTGCCTTCCATATACTAAGACAGATTTCCTTATCCAGCAATACTCATCAGCCACAACGGTGTGCCAGAACTGTCTAAACAATGTACTGAACAGGTATACATGTTTCTTGTCCTTCAGAAGAGATATAAGCAAACATTTAAATCTATGGAGAAAACAAAACTGCAGTATATTGTGGGATGTGACAGTGTATACCTTTAACCCAAGCACTTGGGAGGCAGACAAGTGGATCCCTATGAGTTCAAGGCCAACTTGGGCTACATAGACCTTGTATATAAATAAGCAGCGGGCTGGAGAGATGGCTCAGTGGTTAAGAGCACTGACTGCTTTTCCAGAGGTCCTGAGTTCAAATCCCAGCAACCACATGGTGGCTCACAACCATCTGTAATGAGATCTGATGCCCTCTTCTGGTGTGTCTGAAGACAGCTACAGTGTACTCATATATATAATAAATACATAAATCTTAAAAAAATAAATAACAGCAGCAACAACAAAAGGCATCTATTAGGCAGTGTCTTTGGATGGCACTGCCTCAGGAAACTTGGGCTGCCCACTCCAGACCTTTGCCRATCTTCTCACAGGGTGGGTCTCTAAACAGACACCTAAAGACAAGACTGTCTGGTTACCCAGACTGTCTCCCAATGGCTGACTTTCTGTAGACACTTGAATGTAGTGCATTCAAGTAGGCAAAAGGCAAAGTAGGAAAGGGGGAGGGTGAGCCTTAGGGCCAGGACCCCACTAAACACTCACCTGTGTCCTCACAGCACCATGACAGCTGCTAGTGTTTCTGTGATGTTTCAAAAACAGGGAACAGGCTGCTCATCTTAGGCTGCCATGCAGGATTCCAGAGGAGGTCTGTACCTGGGCCCACACTTGGAACACCACACCAGCTGGAGCAGAGAAAAGCGTCTCTAGAGTCCAGGAGGGGTTCGCCTGTTTAAACAAGGTCTTACATATCCCTGGCTTGAACCTCTGGGTAGTAGAGGCTGACCTTGAACTTCTGATCTTCCTGCCACCATCTCCTGATGCCCAGCTGAGGATCAAACCCAGGGATTCATGCAAAAAATTGACTAAAAGAACTATACAACCCTAGCTCTTGAGTTCAGAGCTTTCATTTCTTTGTTGTCAGATATGACAAAAACTGGGCTCCATGGCCCAGGCTGCCTTCACACTGCCTCAACCTCCTGGATGCTGGGATTATAGGAATCCATCAACTCCAGCTTCAAAAGTTCATTTTACATTCAAGGTCAAAAGCATCAAAGGCTATGGCAAGGAATGGGAACATGGAGGAGAGACGGGATGAGCTCTGAAGGAAACCCCAGCTCCTTGGATGAGATGGAAGGGGAGTGAAAGGTGACAGATCTAGGGTCTTAGAGGGCAGCTGTCCTGTGCCGCCTCTGGATGTGCTCCCTCGTCGTAAACCTGCTAGRTCCATCCTGTTACTAGGCCCCTGCCTTTGCATTTCCCTGAGCCCTAACAAACGTCCATGGAGAGATGCTTCTGAATTCCTCACTCCCACCTCTAGGGTCATGGCTGGAGTTGTGATCACTGGGAAGAGGACTGGGCAAGGACAGTCCTGCTGGCTTCTCGGGCTTCTTGGATTCTAGGAAACAAAGGAATACTTTCTAGTGCAAGCACAGCAGGAGACAGGCCTGGAAACACTTTAGGAAGGCTTCCCTGGAGATCGGAACTGAGATAAAATAGAATGTTTTGGACGCTGTCCCAGGGTTTCTTCAGGCCCCTGTGACAAGGCTCGTCTTAGAACCCCACCAGTGAGGTAAAGCAGAACCAGAGCTTGTTTTCTGCTAAATTAATACCAACAGCTCTGCCTTCTTTATCCCCTATGCAGCCAACCCTTTCAAAAAAATACCAGGGATAATTCTTCTATAGGAGAGGTGTAATGGGTCAGCAAGATGGCTCAATGCGTAAAGGTGCTTACTGTCAAGTCTGGTGACTTGAGTTTGATCCCCAGGACCCACTGTCACAAGCTGTCTTCTGACATCTGCATGTGCACTTACACACACACATACATATACACACACAAGAGACAGAGAGAGGGACAGAGAGACAGAGACAAAGATCAGAGAACCCATGAGGAGGGTACATATTTGGAACACATTGTATAAACCAGACTTTGGTAGCATTGGCCTGTAATCCCAGCTGCTCAGGGTACTGAAGAAGGAAAACCACAAGTTCAAGGCCCACCTGAGCAACTTAAAACTATTTTGAAATGAAAATACAAACACAGGGGCTTGGAAGATGGCTCAGGGGAAAGAAGTCTTGAGTTCAAATAAAAGTCTAAGGTTAGCCAGGCAGTGGCACATGCCTTTAATCCCAGCACTTGGGAGGCAGAGGCAGGTGGATTTCTGAGTTCAAGGGCAGCCTGGTCTACAGAGGACAGCCAGGGCTACACAGAGAAACCCTATCTTGAAAACCAAAATAACAACAAAAAAAGTCTAAGGCTAGTGAGGTAAAATACTTGCCACCAGTCCTATAACATCTCCAGAAACCACAGCAAAAGGAAAAAAAAAAAAAAAAGTCATTCTTACACACACACACACACACAAACACACACACACAGTTTGAATATGCTTGGCCCATGGGAAATGGCACTGTTAGGTGTGGTCTTGTTGGACTAGGTGTATCCTTGTTAGAGAAAGTGTGTCACTGTGTAGGCGGGTTGTGCAGAAGACAGCCTCTCTCTCCTGGTGCTCTTCAGATCCAGATATAGAACTCTCAGCTTCCCCAGCACCATGTCGGCCCGCACACTATCACGCTTCCCACCATGATAACGGACTGAACCTCTGAAACTGTAAGCTAGCACCAATTAAAGGAGTTGCCTTGGTCATACTGTCTTTTCATCATAATGGAAACCCTAACTAAGACACACACACACCCCTGCAAATAAATGAAATGCAAAATAAAAACCAAGTGTGTCTGTAAGCCTCTTGCTGGGAGGATACAGACAGGCAGCCAGCCATCCTAGTATAGGTGGGAGAGTTTAAGGTTCAGTGTGGGATCCTGTCTCCCTTCCTCTGACCTCCATATGTGTGTACAAGTATGTGTACCTACACACATCTGTGCATAAATACACCCTAAAAGGAGGGCTGGAGTTGAGCTGGAGAGATGGGTCAGCGGTGAGAGCACGGACTGCCTGGCTCAGGGTCTGCTCCAGGGTGCCAAGCAGATAGTATTCGGAACATCCCTTACACCCCACAACTTCTGGGAAATGGCACAAACATGCACTTGGGTCCGTGAGACTTCCTTTGCAGGAAGGGTGTGGGGCCAAAACAGCCTTGCGCCTCCCAGAGTCAAAGCCTGGCACCCACTGTCCATGGCACTCTGTCTGCACACCACCCTAGCATTGGAACAAAGCATCTTTTTATTAATGACATACAAATAAAATGGATACAAAGAGATGTTTTTCCCTTTGATTCCAGTGATAAAGAGCTGCTAGGAAAAAAATAAAAACAAAATTACCTTTCAACTTCCCTCTTAAAAACAAAAATAACCCCCCAAACCCCCGGAAAGGGTTAAAAAGAACCATAAACATTTAACAGCAACAAAAATAACCTGAAATGGAATAGGTTCACTAAAACGAAACAAAAACCTTTAAAACCATTTTAACACTCCTGGAACAAAAAAACAAAAGAGCCTGGTACAGTAGACTAGACCTGCTGTTTCTCAAAACCAAGAGGGTGGTAGAGGATGCCTGGTAAACCATTGAGCTTAACAGCCACAGGAGTAACCTGCTGGTCTTGGCCACCATCCTCTGGTCCAGTGAGAGACCCTCCAGGGTCCTTCAGGATGGGGCCTGCAGAGGGTGGGGAGCAGGACAGGCACTGGGCGCCGTGAGTGCTAGTGCTTGGTGTCCAGTAACTGGAGACCAGACACTCAATTCACCTCACATGGGGTTTACACTGGGGGTTCCTTCAGGACCCCTAAGTGGGAGGTATCAGAGATTCATGATCTAAGACAGACAAAGATCAGGAAATAACTCTTCCAAGCATGTTCCTGTTTCATGATTCTTGGAAGGAGCCTACCAATCCCTTCTGGGCAGCCTCAACTCTCATCAGAGGTATAGCCCCCAGAAGCTAGCAAGCCAGACGAAGGTAGACCAATTCCAGTGTAAAGCTGCAAGGCCTTCTCCACGGCCTGGCTAGGGGCTAAGAACAGCACAGAGTGCTCAACAGAGGACAGGCCAAGCAAGAAAGGACCCTCTATGTCCAGGCTACTGCACACGCCAAGGATCTGAGTGAGAGGTGACTGCTTTGGGGAGACTTGCCAGAACAGAGAGCCTGAGTCAGGCAGGGGGGGTGAGGTGAGCAGACTCTGAGGTAAGTAGCAGAGTCTCAGAAAACAACTGCACAAAGGCAAGCTGTCTGCCATGCCTCCCAAGGCGGAACTCAGGGTGGCAATGGGGCAGTGCCAAGTGTGTTTTCCTAGTGAGGATTTGGTTTTGCTTCCTTGAAGAACAGGATCCAGAGGTCAGGATGAGTTCAAGTCCTAAGCCTGCATCCTCTGAGGAGGAAGGCCTTCTGGCTCTAGCCTGCCACTGTAGGGTGACACCCTTGACAGGAAAGCAGTGGTGGCCACTGAAAGGCATCCCATGGTGCCAGGACAGTGGCACAAGTGCCTCATTGAGGCATTGAGGGATGGGGCTAGGGAGAACAGGCAAGGGGCCTGCTGCTGGCTGGGGCTCCTCAGACAGGAAGGGTGGCAGGGAAATACCCCGCCTTCAAAGAGCTATCAGCACCAAGAATAGGAAGAAATGGATTCAACTATACCAGGAAAGAAGGGTCCTTCTGGGGGAAGACAAGGACTCCCTGATGTTACTCCCCTTGAGACTAAGAAGAGAGGTATCTGGGCTGAGGAGAGAGGTGTGAGAACAGGCAGGATGTTGACTTCCTTCTTGAATAAAAAAGGTCGAGTCAAGATCATGAAAATGCAGCAAAGTCCAGAGGCCCAGAAATGCCGCAGCCCTAAGACAAACACATAAGAGACAGCTCTTCCTGGTCTTCTCTGTCTTATTGACAGTGATGGAGGCCGACTCCCTCCTGAAGTTGGCTGGTCCCGAGATGCCACCCTGTGGATCTATAAGATCACTGCGCAAACCTCTGCACCTTGACATCAAGGGCTACATGGTCTCTGAGAGAGCACTTTGTCCCCAGAGAAAAGATGTCCAAGGTCTGTGATATGCCCAGGTTTTACATCCAGTCCTTTCTGGGGACCAGCAGACCCCAGGCCTTTTACAAACGTGGGTATAAACATTCCATTTGTCCATGTGGGGCATGGTGTGCAACCCTGTCAGGAATCCAACTGCAGACACGAGGGGCGTCTTCCACTTTAGGGGCCCAGGAACTAAGTAAGTAGGCAGCTACTGCACAAAGATGGGCTTGATGGGCAAACCTGTCAACCTCGCAGCACCCTCTCCTCGGTGCACCCTCCTGGCACTCTGCTTTTCCAGGAGGGAGGTGGAAAGGCAGCTGGGGTCACTGCTCCCCAGGGTTCTGTGTTCTCAAGATATGCCTGGCTCATGCAGAGCTAAGGCACCCACAGCTCTGGGGTACCTGGCAAGTGGCATAAGACCAGGGGAGAGGACAGGCCTAAGGAGAGTGACTTCCCTTGCAAGTGGTTCTAGGAATTCAGTGGCAACAGCCACCACAGTGCCCGCCTGTGTGGGAGTGCTGACTGTCCCCAAACTTGGTCCTCCGGCTCAGGATCTCATAGGAGCAGTCCTCCCCACAGCAACCGGACATACTGGGGGAAGAGTCATCAATTTCAAACCTGCAAGACAGACAGGAAAAAAGACCTGGGTGTTGGAAAGCTAAATGCTTTGCTCCCCGAGTCAAGGACTTCTCCAGCAGTTCTGAGACCTCTGGAATGGGGCCCAAGGAGGTCAGCAGGCACTGGTATACAATCTCACAAACCCCAATGCCCACGGGACACTGACTAGGGTCAGGATGAGAACAAGCAGGCACCTGGGAACCAGCAAAGGGACCATCCTAACCACCCCGAGGGACCACACCAAAGCCTCATTCCTTACTGCAGTGCCTCTCGGAAGAACTGATAGGCGCCATGATTGTGTTTAAAAACAGTTAACATCACCTTCTTCATCTGTGTGCTGCAAGAAAGCAGAATGAGCACCTTTTAGAAACAGAATCCAAGGGCTAGGCAGATGGCTCGGCACTGTACAATTCTTCTGGTCTTCCAGAGGACTGGGGTTCCCTTCCTAGCCATAGGGTAACTCTATCTACCTGCCTGTAACTCACGATCTAGGATAGTCCACATCCTTCTGGCCTCTGCAGGCACTGCACTCACATGGCAAGCACACACATATACATAAATAAAAATGTTAAAAAAAAGGGCTGGAGAAATGTCTCAGAATGTCTCAGGAGTTCAGGGGTCAAGAGCACTGGCTGCTCTTCCAGATGTCCTGAGTTCGATTCCCAGCAACCACATGGTGGCTCACAACCATCTGTATAATGGGATCTGATGCCCTCTTCTGGTGTGTCTGAAGACAGCTACGTGTAACTCACATACATAAAATAAATAACTTTTTTTAAAAAGGGCTGGAGAAATGTCCCAGGAGTTCAGGGGTCCAGAGCACTGGCTGCTCTTGCAGAGGTCCGAGGGTTAAATCCTTACCACTGACACTGGTGCACAACCATGTAGAACCCTGGTTCTGAGGAATCTGACACCCTCTTCTGACCTCTAAAAGTGCCAAGCACCAGCAGGGTTCATACACACACACAGGAAAAACACCCATATACCAAAAAAACAACAAACAAACAAACAAAACACCTCAAAAATAAAAAACAAATTGGACACAATTTCTCATGCCTACAATATCAATGGCAAGGGGATTTCCTTGAGTTCAAGGTTACCCTGGGCTAGAGTGAGACCTTGCCCCAAAAAACAAAAACATATCAACAATAAATAGTGAACAAGCAGGGAGATGGGTGGGTATCTGTGAATTCAAGGCCAACCTGACTTACTGAGAGAATTCCAGGACAGCCAGGGTCACACAGAAACTCTGTCTTGATAACCAGAAAGAGAAAGTGAGAGAGAAAGGAGGAGGGACGGAACGGAAACTAAGGTCAGGCCTCCCCTCTCTCAGCCTCCAGCCCGCAGAGGTCTTGGGCACCTTGACACTAAGCCCCTCCCACCAGAGCAGGTTGGTCAGAGTGCCTCAGTGTCAGGGATCTGCCCCACTTGCCCTCTTCACCTGGAGTCACAGCAAAGCAGGGTCATCTTCCCGACAGGGTCTAGATGCCTTTCTCCTTGAGGAAGTACAAGGAAGCCACCTCCTTGGTCAGTTCTCTTCACCCAGCAGGGCAGCAGCCCCTTACCTGTTGGCCATGAGCTGCAGGATCTGAATGAGGAACTTCCCTAGGCCTTTCCGTCGTACCTTGCTCTCCAGCTGCACTTCATAGCTAACAGAGAAAGCAGAGCAGTGAGTGCCTAGGCCCACTGGAGGAGCCTGCGCCCCAGAGGGGCCAGTGGGCTCTGCCACTTGGTTTCCTCCCCTCTACCCCATTGCAAGCCTCAGTTCCTACCAGTACAGGACTTCATCCCCGCACTCCACATCAAATCGGAAGTGAGAAAAGGCAACTGGGATGGAATTGTTTTCCCAAGCAATGAGGTACCAGGCTCGGTCATCGGTCATTTCCTCCCGTTTTTCTCGGTCCTTCCAGCCCCACTCACTTTGCTCATACCTGGGGAGTTGGGGCAGTCAGGACAGGGGCCTTGGACAAAAGCCATCGGGTACAGGGTTGCCTTGGTAGGGCCATGCTTACATTGTCTGCATATTGGTTTTGGTCAAGTCGAAGGCCCAATCCACAGTGGCTGGCTCCAATCCAGACACTCGCTTACATTCAATGGAGACATTCAACCTGAGGAGCAGACAGGGGGCATCAGGCCTGGGGCTCTCACCAGGACACTGCTATTCCTTCTTGAATGACTGTCAGGGAGGCATGCCAGTCTCAGGTACCCTAAAAGAAAAAGCCAAATTTTCCTGACCCAGGATTAACGACTGTCATCACATGACCACCATCCTGCCACAGGCCCATTTCCTGCACTATGTTGATCAGACGCATCTGTCAACTCTTCTCTTTCTTGACTACTTTTCTGTTTTCCCATATCTGCTCAGTCCCCTCAGTTTCTAATAATATACCTAATAATATGTTCCCAGAACACTGTCACCTAGCTGTTTGCAGGCACGTGTCCCGCTAACGATAGTCTCTGCCCTTCTCTCCCGGACTGTCATAGAACCAGGCCTCTCTTAGCCACCTGTCATGCCTTTACACGCAGTTGGATGACCTGGGCCTTTCAGGAAGACTGAAACCAAATACCCTCCTGCAGCCCAGACCCATGTGCCTGCCTCTTCTTCCTCATAACACCCAATGACTGACATCTCATTACACAGGTAGTACAGGGTCTAAACCACCACTGTAGACATTAAGGTCCCTCTTTCCAAGGAGACAAGGAAACTAGTCTGAAAAACTCAAGTTTTTAAAAAATGGGGAAAGGAGCTGGAGTACTGGCTCGGCAGTGTAGATCAGTTGCTGCTCTTCCCGGGCCCTGAGGTTGGCACCCTGCATCCACCTCAGACCACTCGTGACGGCCTGTAACTGGAGCTCCAGATGCCCCTGGCCTCAGGACACTTGCATTCATGTACACATACCCACATACATGCATACATACCCACATACATACATACATACATACATACATACATACATACAAACAATTCAAAATGAAACAAATATTTATTTTTAAGTTATTGAGTGTGGTGGGATACACCTTTAATCCCAGCACTCAGGAAACAGAAACAGACTGGTCTCTGAGAGTGTGAAATCAGCCTGGTCTGTAGATCAGGTCTATAGAACACAGCAAGCTAGTTCCGGGACAGCCAAGGCTATACAGTCTACATAGTGAGACCCATCTGGAAAAACAAAAAGCAACGTGTGTATGTGTGTGTGTGGGGGGGGGGGGGGGTAGTAGGCAGGTATAAGTGAAGACCCACTCGGAGGTGGGAGGACAATTTCAGGAAACAGGTTTTCTCCAGCCATGGGATATCTGGGAATCAAAGTCAAGCCATCAGGTTTATGTGGCAAGCACTTACCTGTGGAACCACCTCATCAGTATTTTTGTTTGTCTGGAAACAGGGTTTCTCTGTGTGGCCCTAGCTGGTCTCACTATGTAGACCAGACTGATCTCAAACTCAAGAGATCAGACTGCCTCTGCCTCCTGAGCCCTGGGATTAAAAGTGTGCGCCACCAACCACCGCCCCTGCTCCCACGAGCTTTTTTATTTTATTTTATTTTTTGACACAGGTTCTCACTATGTACTTCAGACTAACCTTGAACTCATGACCCTTCTGCTTCGGCCTCCTAAATATTAAAATGATAGGCACGCCTGTCTACAAGTAAGCCTTTAAAGAATTCCCATACAGCATCTTTCATGAGCCTCTGACACAATCTTCACACTGGAAGTTCCCACTCTGATGACTGGCAAAATCTTAACCTCCTGCCTTTGGAAGAGCCTTCCTTCCTTCACAAGTATCATGTAAAAATCATCTAAACCCAGCACTGCACCTATTAACTAGAAAATACCCGAAGGCCAGCCTACATTCATTGGCACTTTTTTATTTTTGGTCTCTCTACATAGCTCGGGTTGGCCTTGAATCAGTATGCAGACCTCGAACTCAGAGAAATCCCTCTGCCTGAGCTTCTCAAGTGCTGTCATAGGCATGCTGAAGAAGGATCACAGCTACAGGAACCATATGAAATGCAAGGCTCTAGAGCAGCTGAGCCTACTGGTGTGGCTTGCTTCAGAGTAGGTCCAGATTTTTGGAAGTTAATAGAAACACAGCACATAAAAACAGAAGTAAAACCACAGGAAGAGATCTCTCTAATCATGCCATGACTTCCCAGGAACTGAGTAACAAGGCTGCTACAGGAACTGTCTTATGTCAGATCCCAGATGGGAAGACATAAGAGTAAGTGAATTGAATTGACTCCATGATTGTCACATAGCTATAAAAGCCACAAGGCTTAGGAATTCACACAGCTGCCCCTCCACACTGTGCTCACTTTCGGCCGGATTTGCTCCTAGCTCCTCAACACACCTCACTACTTTCTAGCAACATCCTATTTGACAGGTAAGAAGCCAAGGCTCGAGGGACCTGAGTGACTTATTCCAGGGATGATAATGAAAGGTCCAACCACTTTTTACCATCACACAGAGGAACTGTAACCTCTGACCTCTGAGCCAGGGCAGCACAGCACAGAGTACCTACCTACCAGGCAGAGCCACCTGAGACAACAGTCAAAACAGCCATATTTACTGTCGGCAGGCTCCACGGCCCAGGGCTCTGGGTCTAACCCTCCCAACTCCTAAGGAAAGGACAACTAGACCCCAATCTTTTTTCTTTTTCTTTCTTCTCTTCTGCTCTTTGACTTTTTAAGACAGTGCCAGTGTCTTACTATAGATATACTTATATATGTCTAGATTGGTCTCAAACTCATGATCCTTTTTGCCTCTCTGAGTCAAGTTTTTGGTTTTTTCTAAGATTTATTTATTTATTTTTATGTATGTCAGTACATTGTCACTTTCTCCAGTCAAGTTGTTGTTTTATTGTTTTGCTTTGTTTTTTGAGACCGCCTTTATGTATCCCTGGCCATCCTGGAACTCACTTTGTAGACCAGGCTGGCCTTGAACTCAGAGATCCGCCTGCCTCTGCCTCCTAAGTGCTAGAATTAAAGGCAAGAGCTACCACTGCTCAGCTGAAGCCAAGTTTTTAGACCCGTTTCTGATTACAAAACTAGGCAAGCCAGGCTAAGTACTTTAACTAGTGTTAAACAGCCAGCATATTATATACTGTATACTCAAGGAAGCAGCACTGACTTGGGAATCAGAAACTCCTTCAGATTCGAGTTAAACCCAGAAACATTATTCACATTTTCTGAGCCTCCAGTTCCCAATCATAAAATGTGATAGTAGGACAACAAGTTTTCAAGTTTCTTCATTCAATTCTTTGAACAAAGAAAGATGTAAGTCTTAAAAGAGTATCAGTATACACTCATTCAACCTCAGTTACACACAATGTTTGCACACCCATCAATTCCTGCAACACCTGAACTGGGAGACTGACTGCATCAACAAGAAGCAACAGCCAGTTGCTGCTTTCTCATTATGGAGTGCTCTGGAGGAGTGAAGTCCCGAGGAGCACCAGGTGACATGTTTAGGAATGTAAGCTCAACTCACCCATTGCGGTCGTACTTCTTGAAGACCGGGAATGCCTCCAGAGGGTCTCCAAGCTGTGAGCAGAGAGCAGACACAGATGAAGGGGGATAACACTGGTAAGGAGTCATGACACCATGAGTGTGGTAAAGAGAACAAATAGCACTGGCCTGTGGCATAATGCCTGCCCCAACAGCTAACCCAGGAAAGAAATGGTCGCTCTGCTGGACTATTTCAGGGACAAGAGTGCCAACTAGCTACAACCTGACCATCGCTGAGACAGAAAAGCACAACCTTATAGAATATCATTTCAGAGGCAAAGCCATTTACCAATATGGAAATTAACAAAAATTAACATATTAGGCTAGAAAGACACTCAGGAGTTAAGAGTGTTTACTGCACTTGCAGAAGGTCTGGGTTCATTTCCCAGCACCCATATAGGACAGCTTACAACTTCAGTCATACTAGCTGGAGGGGCTTAAACACTACATTCATGCGCACCCCCAGCCCCTTTAAGGGGAACCGTGAAATGCAGCACAGTGTAGGAAGGAGACCAAGGCCAAACTCAGTGTGAAAACTCCCAGTCCTGCCCCCGCCCTCAGAGCTGATGCACAACTGCTGCTCCTCTGCAGTCCCAGGGACCAGGCCAGTGAAGCCTTGGGTAAAGCACAGCTTACAGTACCCATGGGCAGCCAGGAACCGCTGAAAGAAGGAAGGAAGGGTTAAGAACCATGTGCCATGTCTCATGAGAGGTTTCCTCACCCAAAAAAATCTCCCCACGATCCACATCAGGAAGACCTGCAGCCTCTCCACACAACCCTCAACACCTGAGCCAACCACAGCCCCTCCTCCCAATCCGCGTGGGCACCGGCCTGTGTGGACAGTGCCAGAGATCTGCCACTGGGTGGCGCAAAGAAGTAAAGAAAAGAAACAAACTGAAGTTGAGGGAAGAACTGAGAGTCACCCTGTTGGCAGCGTCCACTTTGGCACAGACAGCATCCATGGCCGCTCTCTCCTCCAACCGTTTCTGCTTCTTCTCTTTGGCTTTGCTCGACTTTCTCTGCAACAAGGAAAACACACCACTGTGTGTGTGGTCTGTGGCCAACTCCTTCAGAGGAACCCAAGGGGCCTTGAGCCCGCTCTCCTGAGCCTCACCAGGCAGGCTGTGAGGCCCAGCAGTCATGCATATCCACTTGGCTGCTCCTTCCGAAGGAGGAAACATTCCCTTTCAGGGACACTTAGGGGAACATTCTGGGACCTGAGGTGGCCCCAGACCAGCATTTCTTCAGAGTGTCTTCTAACTATGAGACACAGCCCTGCGGAAGAAATTCAGAGCCACTCCCAGAAGCTCTGCCCAGCCCAGGCCAAGTGGCAGTCACATCATGCACCTGTTGATGTCGAGGGTGGACTGAGGGCCTCGTGGGTTCACCTCAGGGTAGAGGTTCCACATGGTCAGAAGGACCAAGCTGCAGGGGCATGACATCAGGGATGGGCAAAGGGCAGTTGTCCCTACTTGCATCTTGACCAGACCCTACTTAAAGGCTAATGAGGCTCTTTCAAAATCTCTCCTCCCCCCCCTTTTTTTTTGGTGGGGGCATGAGGAGAGGGTGAAGAGGGTGGTTTCATACTGTAGCTCAGGCCCCCAACTCAACAGTAATCACCCTGGCTCAGCCTCCCAAGTGCTAAGATTACAGGCTGTGAGCCACAACCCCCATGTTTCATCAAAAGTGCTTTCTGCTCTTTCCCTGCCAGGTCCTAGAACAAAAGCCCATCATGCCCTGGTCTAAGAGTAAAGCCTCCAGTCCTGCCTGGTGCTGTTGTCACCAGGGCTACAGAAAGGTGCTCAATGATACCTCCTTGTTCACCCTGCCAGAGAGGACTAGACAGCCCAGATGTGCTGACTCCAGCCACACATCTCCCACAGCTCACTCGAGTGAGGTCAAATGTCACCAATGCCAATGGGACCTTGGCACTGCCTGGCCCCAGGACAGGGCACTGAACAATCCGCATTCACATGAGTTGGAAGCCATCAGTTAAACAGATGGACAAGCTCCAAAGCATAGCTTCAGCCTGGACGTTCAAAGGAACGGCACTGCTAAACTCGGACTTCAGCATCAGAAGGCAAAGAACTAGACTCTCTGACAGGCAGAATGCCAGCACCAGCGACTTCCCATCACTGTGCTAGGAGTCAGGCTAGCTCTCATGTCTCACCTCTCCTGACAAAGGCACAAACAGGCTTTTGTTGGTCTCTGTGTGCTGGGGATGGCCTTGTGCATGCCAGGCCAGCGGTCTAACATTCAGCTAGACCCGGCCCGAGGGTGTTTCACAGAGGTGCCAATGGGAACAGAAGCCCCTCTACCAGGTTCCACAAAGGTGCCAATGGGAACAGAAGCCCCTCTACCAGGTTCCACAGAGGTGCCAATGGGAGCAGAAGCAACCCCTCTACCAGGCCCCAGCCTGAGGACATCTCACAGAGGGGCCAATGGGAGCAGAAGCAGCCCCTCTACCGGGTTTCTTTCGTGTTCCCTCTGGAATAGCTTCAGCACCACACTGAAATCCATCAACAAAGCATTTTCACAGAAATACGGGGTCAAGGCTCAGCGTAGAAACTATCACTTACCTTTATACAGTAAGAAACTGAGGCCCAAGGGAACTTGACTCATGCACAGTTTCCCAGGTAGTAAGTGGCCAAATGGAGACAACCTGAGGGGCCAGGCCACAGATACAGCCTTTGCCTCCATGGGCAGAAGCACATCTAGACTTCAACTCAGTCACCAAAGACCTTCTCATCCTGCAGAGATAAAGCTAAGAGCCTCGAGTACTCTCATGCAACCACTCAACAATTCATTTCTTGATGCCCATTTGCCTGGGAACCAATTCCCAACAGTGCCACCTCATACACAACCTCCATGCTAAGGTGGAGGCAGGGAAATGATAAACAGTAGATGAAGTCCCCGGAGCTTCATGGAGCATCAGGAGCATGAGTATTCCATAAACCACATAAGGCCATGCCCCGCCTGCCACCCCAAATGACCATTTGAACATCTCCAGGGAATCAGGGATGCTAACCTATCTTCACGTTCTCAGGAGTTGTAAGCTCCCTTCTCTACCCTGCCAAGCCAACAGATTGTAGGACTATTGGACTGCCACATGACACACTGTGGGACAAGAGTAAAGGTGCTAGAAACAAGATGTGACTCCCAGGACCCCAAAAACACAAAACCTGGGTTCCTCCACAACATCGCATTTCTGAACACAGGAACATGGTTTCTGAGACTTAAGCAGGCTGACTGGCAAGCCAGGCAACCCTCAAAATGAGGCCCAAGGCCACCACCAAGGAGACAGATAATGGACGACACCCCTTAAGCACTTGGCAGACAGCACAGAGTGAGGGGTGGAGGCAGGCTGGGCCACACAGGCAGGGGCTCTCCTGCAACTCCAGCAAACAACAGAGTGGTCTCCTACTGTTCCAATTAGCTTCACTGAAGCCCTGTGGAGGTAAGGCTGTCCTGCAGGGACGCGGGAACACTTGTCTAATTAAGATGGGAAATAAGCAGAGTGAACAGTAAGGCTCACTGGGGAAGCGTCCTTCTCAAGGGAGCGTTCTACAATAGAGTGTGGGCTTTGGAGTTGAGAGACCTGGATTTGACTCTGTTCTTTCACTTAATAGCTATGACTTTAGGCATGTTACTTAAAACTCTTTTGGCAAGTTATTCAGTTTGTCAGAACCTCAGTTTCCTCAACCATAGAATGGAGCTAATAATTCCTACAGCAGCCGTCGAGGAGCTGTTACACAGGTAAGATGGCACTGTGCATTGGATTTCAACTCTTTTTAGCTGTGCGTGTGCTAGGACCAGCGCTCACTCGCAGCAGCTATGTTACACTGAGCGGCATCTCCAGCTTTAGAAATGGTCTGTTTACAGGAACCCACTAGTGTCAGACACTCTGCTGGTCATTCTTTTTTTTTTGGGGGGGGGGGAGCAGCGCAGGGTCTCCTATAGCTCAGGTTGGTTCCTAACTTGTTATGTAGCTAAGGATGGCCTTGAACTTCTGCTCCTCCTGCCCCTAATCCTGAGTGCTAGGATTACAGTTTTGAATCACTTTACCCAGTTTATAAGGATCAAACCCAGTTTATAAGGATCAAACCCAGTGCCTCAGGCATGCCAGGCAGGCACTCTATAGAACAGCTATATCCCTAGCCCTCTGCCTCTGCTTTTCTAAAGAGGATGAGTTAGACAGCTCAGCTGTGAGAACAGGCTACTAACTCAAGTCACAGAGCCATAGAGTTCTGATAGGTCTTACCAACCTCAGCTGCCCTCAGCTCCACCAGGCAGAGGTGGATTTACTTTACTTACCAGTGTGGGTACATTCAGTATCTACAAACAGGAGGTCCAGATTCAAATTCAGGCTTAAATCCTAAAGCATACATCCCTCCCATGACATCGCACGTGGCTCGTGTTGATACTATATAAATATCGCTTTCCCGTGCTAGCTGCAGATCTAATCTCCCCTTACTAGTCCAGGAGTCACAAAGAGAAATAAAAAGACAACATGCAAACAAACTCCACCAGTGACTACCTCCAGAAGAGATTTGACATCACTTGGAACTCAGTGTCAATGCTTCTCCTAGCTGGTTCTGGCAATGGGAGAGATCTATCCTCTAACTCAAACCCAAGGAATAGCAGAAGAGCCCTGGAGAGGCTCCACCTGCTCCCACTACCACTCAGCCTCGGGTGGCGACTACTAGGAACAACAGCTTCTAGCTATGTAGGTGGGGCACGGAGGCCAGCTGATGAGAGTAAGGGGAAGATTCCAGATCTGATCCAATGAAGGTAATTCAAGTCTCTGCTGCTTTGAGTTTTAGGCCAGGAGACACTGATGGGAGTTGTTGTGAGAAACATTTCCACAGTATGAGCAATAGATGGGGATCCAAAGGAAGCCAAGTCTACAGTGTACCTGGGCCCCATGACTTCAGTGCCACCGATGAATAAGTACAGAACCCGAGTCTTGTTACCCTCTTAGGGCTTAGTCTTCAATGGCTGATTCTAGGCAAAGAATTAATGAGTAATACTAGAAACTTGATTTCATTTAGCTTCAACAACAGCTGGGGCCTGGAACTGCTCACTAAAATCTAGGTTAAGTATGCCAAAGTCTCTCAGCCTTGATTTTCTTCATATTAGGTAAACAGGAGTAAAAGTTACTGTCTGAACTATGACAAATGCTTTGGAAGGTTTTGGTTTTTTGTGAAGACTGAACTCAGCCTCATATATGCTAAGCACATACTCTACTGTGGAGCTATGTAACCCCAGACCCCCAAGTTTTGTTTTGACATGGATTCCAAAAAAGTGTTTTGACACAAGCTAGACTATTTTTTGTCTAATAAACTGATTTGTTTGTGAGAGAGGGAAAAAAATCTAGGTTAGTGACAGTAGGGACAAACCCAATGGGATAAAAATAGCAGCAATCTATTTTAGATCCCGAAGTGAGGCTGAGAATATAAGCAAAATAGCAGCTACTGCTTAAAGGCACCCACTGGGCTATTTACATCCATTTTCTCATTTAATCTTCACCACTATCCTAAGAGATCACATGCATCACACAAATAAGAATAAAACCAAGCAAGGCCTCATCACCTGCAGTGTCATGCCGCTAGCCATTAAAGATGGGGCTCCCACTGAGGCATATCTCAAGTCAGGACTTCCTAAAGGTGTTGCAAATTCCATACGAACCCTAAGAAGCTAGGATCAGAGAGTTACATTTCTAGGAGGGTGCTTTTGCCCAACCCTAGAAATCCCAGGAAAGGACATGGAAATGAATCTTCTTGCCGGCAGACGATAGCAGGTGGTTACTCTCCATCCAGGCTGGGACTATAACCAGTCCCACCCTCCCCGCGCATCTGTACACCTCCACCCCCTCTTCCACTGCAACCACTTGTAGTTACATGACTGAGAACAATCCAACTAAGATCCACTTTACTGCAGTCATAAGCTGAACGAACATGTCTGTGTGGAAAGGAGCAGGAGGAAGCTGGTAGCGGACGGTTCAGAAGTGTAGGGAAACTGGCTAGGCAGAGACTTGAGCAATGGGAAGCAGATTCCATTGGGACTCCGGAGTCACCGGATGGGGTCCAGCGCCCAAGCCATTATCAGTGTGACCTTGGCCATGCGCCTTCTTGCCTCCCGGCCTCAGTTCCCTACAAGTCCGGATGGCAGGAAACCGCTAGGACCGTGACAGCCAAATGATGTCTTCAAGGAGCAAGGGGCTAATGTCAGGGACGCAGCAGGGGCTCGGGAGTGGGGAGGCCTTCTAGGAGGTCAGAGGGGCAGGAAGGTGCACGAGAAGAGCGGGGTGTGGAGGGGGAGGAAGAAGAGGGCTCCCAGATTTCTGGGCTAGGTTCAACGCGGGGAGCTTTACAATGAGGCGTGGGGGAACTCTTGTCAAGTGGGGGCCGGGGTCACGTGAGAGGGTTCAAGAAACAATGAGGACGCAGAGAATGACCGGCAGCTGTAGACTTCCCGTTACTTCTCCAGCTTCACTTACCCCCATGGTGGCGGTGGCGGTGGCGGCGGCGGCAACCCTGGGCTCCCCTCTCACACTTGCCCGTAGGGAGGCGGCAACGGCGGTACCCGAGCGACAGCGAAGCGGCGGGCCGCGCACTACGCATGCGTCTCACAAATCCCCCGCGCGTCCTGGAGGGCCCCGCGCCGGCGCAGAACCGGACAAGAGTGGGCGGCGAGCGCGAAGGCGCGCAGGTGGAACGGTTGCCGTGCGCGCGGAGGGCCTGAGAACAGAAAGGCGGGAGGCGCGGCTGAGCGTCGCGCTAGGAATGACGCGCACGAGCCGGCCCCGCCCCTCCACAGTCCGCGTCCGTAGCTATGGCAACGACCACGCGGAGCGGAAAGGCGCGCGCCGGCCGGCCTGGAGCCCCTCGCTTTGGAGCCGCTTGGTGGGCGGTGGTGCGGGCTGCCTTTGCCCGAGGCGCGCGGGCACAGCCAAAAGTCTGGAAGCATTCTAGCCTTCTAGAAGCTGACCCTTGGCAAGCCTTTTCTTTCTTTCTTTCTTTCTTTCTTTCTTTCTTTCTTTCTTTCTTTCTTTCTTTTTTGATAACTTTGATGCTGGCTACTGGTCTGCTGTAAATTGCTTTTACTATGTTTAGGTATGGGCCTTGAATTCCTGCTCTTTCCAAGACTTTTTTTTTTTATTGGATATATTCTTTATTTACATTTCATTTCCCTTTTTCTGGTTTCCCCGCCCCCAAGATGTCCCATATGTCTTTTTCCCTCCCCTTGTTCCCCTGTTCACCCCTTCCCNCTCATTCCCTCCCTCATTCCCTCCCTCATTCCCTCCCTCACTCCCTCCCTCACTCCCTCACTCACTCCCTTACTCACTCACTCCATCACTCACTCCCTCCCTCACTCCCTCCCTACTCCCTCCCTCCCTCACTTGCTTACTCACTCATTCACTCACTCACTCACTCACTCATTCACTCACTCCCTGTCTGATGTGAGACTCAGGCTGCCTCCTTGAGCAGGGAAGAAGGGCTTCCCCAGCCTGCCTGCCTCCCTCTCTGGGTTCAAAGCAAAAAGGCCTTTCAAGAGGCCCAAACAGACAAGGTGACTCGTTTTCTTTTGAGAGGGATGGGAGTGGGGGTGGGCTAGATACTTGTCCACCGAGCTGTTCTCAAACCCTAGTCAAAGTTTAAACAATTTTATTAGTGTACACTTCCCCAGGACTACTGGGGAAGGTTSTAGAGTAATGCTTCCTCTCCAGCCATCTTCCATTCCTATTCTGAGTCACAACAGGAGAACTTTCTTCCAGCTGTTTCCAGACATTTCCTTTTTACCCTGTTTTTTTTTTTCTCCCAGAAACAGAAGGTAAAAGAATGGAGAAGTGAGCCTGGCATGGAGGAAGGGTCAGGGACACCTCCCATGCCTGACCCCTCAGTGACCCAAAACCATCATTCAATCTCTCAGTCTCTYGTGTACTCATTRGATGGATGTCTACGGAGTGCCTGGAGAGGAAGCCAGGGCCCTGAGTCTTGGGGTAGACAGCAAGTGTCCTTCCAGCCGGATTTAAATAAAAGCCCATCCTGACACAAATGTCAGATCTGTGTCTGTGGGACCTGGGGTCCGAGGACCTGAAAGATTGGGGCAGACTACAGTCTGACACTGTCGCTCCCTTGATTTCCGTCTCGATGTACTTTTATACACGGATGTAACAAAGAGAGCAATGATCCAAGGAAGGTTGTTTGAGTTCAGAAAAACAAACATGATCAGAAAAGCATGCAAATAAACATCAGCAGGCACACACTAAAGATTAGCAGAGCAGCCCTTTCCCAGAACTGTCTCGGGACAGACCAACCTTAACACAATGGCCTGGCGTGTACTGTAGATCATATCTGGGAAAGCACAAAAGCAAGGCAGAAGGCCATGGCCAGATCTGGGGTGCAGTGAGGGCGGCACTCAGATCTGAGGTGCAGTGAGGGCGGCACTCAGACCTGGGGTGCAGTGAGGGCGGCACTCAGGTCTGGGGTGCAGTGAGGGCGGCACTCAGACCTGGGGTGCAGTGAGGACGGCCCTCAGGTCTGGGGTGCAGTGAGGGTGGCACTCAGGTCTGGGGTGCAGTGAGGGTGGCACTCAGGTCTGGGGTGCAGTGAGGGNGCACTCAGGTCTGGGGTGCAGTGAGGGTGGCACTCAGGTCTGGGGTGCAGTGAGGGTGGCACTCAGGTCTGGGGTGCAGTGAGGGCGGCACTCAGCACTCGGCACATCCTTTCACCAGATTAGACTCTACAGCTATGTCCTGACATCCAACAAGAATAAATGTGTCTTTAAATTAAACGTAAATGTTTGACACAAGGGGCAGGATATCACATCCAAGAACAATCCAGGGTACAAAATGCACCTGGGGTCAAAGGCCCTCTGTCTTTCTTCCTGGAGCCTCCCTCACAATTCCTTGAGGAGTTGTTCACCTTGTATTGTTCCTTTGACCGTGTTCTGACAGGGCAGGGGTGGAAAGTGAGAGTAGGGTCTCACTTCACCTGGAAAGTCCAAGATAGTGCCCCTGAACAAGGCTGTGCGAGGCTAGGAAGGGCACCTCGCCCTGGGAGAGATCCACACTGCTGACAAGCATGAGAGACCCCCAAAGACAGTCAGGAGCCAGCGAAGCTGCCAAGGGAAAAGCCAGGCCCGCTCAGAGGCTACACAAGAGTCTCTGACATTCTTTCTTAATAGGAAGGAAAACCACTGGAAAGTTCCAGAAGGGGAAAGACATGGTGGTGGGAACAGGGGTCAGTCACCACACTGGTGCTCGGAAGAACAAGGAACTCACTCAGGGAACTCTTGTGTGACACCTTGAGCAAGTGCCACAAGGTTTTCCCATCATCATTGCTGGTGCCCCGACTGGCCCATAGTCAGCTCCAAGCTGGGATGGAACTATTCTATACGCATGGGGTCCACTGCAGATTGCGAATCCTGTTAAGCTAAGTCCAAGTCATGCCCCTCCCATTAGCTCTGACATTGGCAGATAAGCTTCCATGAATCCACTCTGCACCTATGGAAAGATAATGCACGGATGTCCTCTGTGGAGGATGAAGGCACAGGGACCCTGCTTCCCAGTCTTCTAGTTCTAACCAACAGGCTGCAGCACTCAACCTGAGGCAGGTCACTACTGTCCAGCCACTGAGGCTGCCTCCTATTGGCTGCTTCCTATTGGCTTGCAGCCTGGGGAAGCTGACAGCCACGTGGGAGAAGCCTGGGAGGTAAGGACTGCGAAGACCATTGGACGAGGCCTGGGTCACCACTGCCGAGGGCTGCATTCTTCTACAGTCCCAGAATGATCTGAGCAATGGGCCCTTTCCCAGGCAAGACTTCAGCTGAAGGCAACTGCAGCCTTGGCATGAGGACACTTGGAAGCAGAGGTGGGACAGAAGCTGTAAGCCAATGTGTTTAAGGTATGTTAAGATAATAGGCTTTTGATTCAYTGTCACCCAGCAGAAGCAGCTCATAAAGAATGATGTTTAGTACAGGCAGTGTTCAGAAGGTGAGACATATATCTGGGTGAGAGAAAATGAGCCTCTCTCTTGTTCTCTCTCTCCTTCTCTTTCTCTCTGTCTCTATCTCTCTTTCTCTGTCTATCTCTGTCTATCTCTCTGTCTCTCTGTCTATCTCCACCTCTGTCTCTCTTTGTCTCTATCTGCCTCTCTGTCTCTCTATCTCTGTCTCTGTGTGTGTGTGTGTCTGTCTGTCTGTCTCTCTCTCCATGTCTATCTGGAATGGATCCAAGTTTTCATTTTTGCTAAGCAAAAAAATCTATACCACAGAACGGTATACGCAGTCCACACAGTGGTTTCTCAATAGACTGCTTCCTCATTAATCAGTCTCTCTCTCGGGTGGAGTAGAATCTATACTACCTGAACTTGGCCGGGGTGAGGCTGGGGGTTTGTTAAGATCCCAAGTTTAGAAAGGCCAGGCTGAGTACTTGGTTCTGAGGGAATGTTCCTGTCCTCCAGGGCCTCCCACGCACCCTATGCCCCAATTTTTTGTTGCTACAATAGAATGCCTGAAGTTAGGTCATGAGATTAGAGATTGGTTTCTTCGGCTAARGGCCTGTGTATGCTGCGGCCCTCCATGGTGGGGAGAGGATGGGGGATGAGAGAGGGGAGGGAGGGGAGGGAGGCCTTACACGAGTACACAGGTTGAGCTCGTCTTTCGTCAGGACTCCATGCCTCTAACCTCTAACCCATTCCCACAGTAGCTGTATTAATCCAAGCTCCAGGGCAGAGCTGCACCTGATCACCCCACTACGCTTCAGAAATGACATGTCSCCATAAGCTCACATGTTGAACACTTTGTCCCCAGGGGGTGGAATTGTTTTTTTTTTTTTTTTTTTTTTTTTTTTTTTTTTTTTTTTTTTTTTGAGATGGTGAGGACTTGGCTAGATAAGACTGTTATTCAACTTGAGGGTCACAACTTGTGCCCTGAGTTAAGTCTGACTGCCTGTCCTCAATAAGCCAATAGATAGAGCCAAATTCAATGGGGAAAGCACAACGAGGAGATGAATTCAGTGTGGACACGTTGGGAAGAGGAACAAAGAGTCCCGATGACCTGCTTGGGTCCATACAAGGTTCTGAGGTTAAATCAACGTTTAAATAAAGGGCTCAGAGCATGCGCGCCCAGGTGTCCTTGTTAAGATGTGGCTTTGATCCGCCCTTACCGGGGTTTCAGTCTCATTTTTGTAAGATAGACAGTTCAACTTATTTCAGGGAGGTGAGTCCCCCCTTTAGAATGTCTTCGCTCCTGGCAGGCTGCTTTCAAGACCTCATGACAGGAAGTGGGGCACTGCCACTTGACTTTGTAGCCAATGCCAGGTCCCCAGTGCCTTCCCCACTCTCTGCTTCCTCTCGACCATGCTGCTGCTACCCTGCTCCTGCCCTGAGGGTGCCATTGTCTGTTCCGGCTCTCCAGGTTGCTGTTGGAAACCCTCTGGCTGCCACCAGCAACCAGGATGACCACCAGGGAGCCCCTCTTCCCCTTTTCATCACCTCCAAGGCTGCCGGATTTGGGAGCTAAGTTTTGAACTCAAGGATTTTAGAGCCTTCCGTTAAGCACAAGAATGACCCTGGGCCAGTTACACCCCAACCTCACTCGCAAAGGGACCTTGGCAAGGTTCGTCCTTGACTTCCCCTCTTCCTGGCCACTTCTCTAGGCTACCCTCCCTCATTCGAGGCTGGGAAGGCGTGGTCAGTCAGAGGCTTTTGGTGGCTGGCTGGACCACTCCTGTGCACCCAGCCTGTCTGCGCTGAAGTGTCCCTGCTGGCTGCGGATCCTGATCCTTGGAGCCAGATCTGTGTCCAGTGCCTTGCCTTCTTGACCCCATTCCCACACCAGCTGTGAGTCATCCTTCGCAGAAGCCTGTGACTATGGCTACTGCTCTGGAGGAAGCCAGGAGTCAGCTGCCCCCCACCCCCACCCCCACCCCCCAACCCCCCTTAGGTCTGTCCACTGTCTCAGAGGCAGGATGTGCCTCCCCAAATGCATCCTGGGTGTATACGGGGAGAGAGTGTCTCTCCCTCTGCTGTCTGGTGGTGCTCTCTCCTGACCCTCTCTGTCTTGTCAGGACATGGCTGTACCGACTCCCATGGTTCCTAGGATATTGGCTTCTCCCACTTCTCAGCCTCCTACTTTCCTGCTGTGTGGCTGCCCCTGAGCACCTCTAACCACCCAGCCCTCCAAGCTGAAAGCCTGYCCTCCGGCATTCCAGAAGATTCTCAGCCTGTGTGTTTCTTCACGGCCTCTGCTCCCCTCACAGGTAGTGGCAGGCTACAGGCCTAGCTCTGGCAGGTGTTGGGWGGGGTGACAGGGAGGGCAGAGATACAAGCAGACCAAAGGAGAAAACCGTTTCCAGACGAGGTCACTGAGCACATGCCGTGGGCCAGGCCTGCATCTGGAGCATCGGTTCCCCAGGGCAAGGGAGGCCATGAGAATACGCAGCAGCCACAATGGCCCACATTATAGACAGGCAAGGGCTGCRGCCTCCTGACACTGAATCTGAGAGTCAAACAACAGCTCCGAGGAGTGTTGGCTCTGCTCAAAGGCCTGAGGGGAGGCAGTGAGAAGACAGGGGAAAGTGTATGAGAAGCAAGAACAGCAGCCGTGAGGAGGGCAATGGCTGTGAAGAGCAGGAATGGATGTAGTAAGCAATGGCGGTCACCATGGGCAGGAACTGTCACT
>BDUI01000422.1:133180-143446 GCA_002335545.1 Apodemus speciosus | reverse complement strand
AAAAAAAAAAAAAAGAAAGAAAGAAAGAGAGAAAGAAAGAGGTTGCGGGGCAGATTAGAAGAGCTAGAGAGGAGAGGAGGAGGTGGGGATGAGGCTGGATAGTGGGGGAGGAGTCCACAGCAATAGGGGAGGAGTCAACAGCAGTGGGGATGAAGCTGGACAGTGGGGGAGGAGTCAGCAGGAGTTTTGCAGGGTTAGGACCTGAGAGCAAAAAGGAAGTAGGCACCCCAGGTGGCTGGGGGTGGTCAGCTTTGCCTGGGGCTAGGGCTGGGCTGAGGACAGTGCTGGGGCTCCAAGCTTGGATGGTAGCATCGGAGCCTGGAGAGTTGGGAGACTCGGAGCCCCACGGAGCAACCGCTGAGGCTTTGGAGACTGGTGTCCAGGGCACCCAGGGCAGAATGAGCCCCTGCCTTTGGCATTAGAGATAACCTCACTGCTGGTGACCTTGGCAGGCAGTCTCTGTGGTGGCACCACTTGGGTTGGGGAGTGAGTGGGAGGTGAGAACAAGGATAGAAGGGTGTGAACAACTCTCTCAAGACACCAGCTTGCGGGAGGGGGCAGCAGCAGCTTTAGCTGGAAAGGGAGGCATGGCGGGAGAGGCTGGAGAGAGGAGGGGACCAGGGTTTGCCTGGGGTCTAGAGGCAAGGATACAGATTTCAGGGCTGCAGGGAAAGAATCTTGAAGAGGAGGATGAGAACGGAGCATCACCGTCGTCTGAGGAACTTCATCAGCGTGAGGAACTTCCGGTGCTGTCCGTTCCTCGGAGGCGCTGCCTCTAGGGCACGTGTCTGCAGGGTGGAAGAGGTGTGGGGCTCCAGGTGGTGCTCTGGGGATGGTCACCAGACCTGTCTGGCTGGACAAGGCACAGGCTAGGAAGTCTTCTGGTAGCCGGCTGGGCAAGCTTTGCAGGAAGACAATAGAGAGCCATGGAAGGTTACTGAATGGGAGCAGGCCTTGATGGAGGGAGCATTGAAGACATTGTACCAGGCTGTGTCCATGATGGGCTCCCAGGATCACTGAGGTAGGAATCTGGAATTGTTGGTGAGTCTATAAGGAAGCTGCAGATGGTCTGATGTCACCAAGGAGGCCCAAGGAGTCCCTCTGTGGGTCCATTAGACCAGAGGCACTTATGCTGGTCCAGTGTGTGGTTACCTCATGCAGCTGTGAGCCTCTGGCCTGCCTGCTGGGGTTCTGTGTGGGGTCTTGGCTCCACACAGAAAGCAGTACTGAAGGGTGTGCTTGCTGTGTTCCACCTGAGATGCTACTGGATCCTCTTTAATAAATGATGAGGTGAAACTTACTCCCTTTTAGAAGTGGAGGAGCAGAGGGTCAGAGAGGGCAAGTCGTTCATTTATGGCCACACAGCAAGCAAGAAATACAGCTGGGCGTCACCCTAGATTGGCGCTCCCTGCCCTGCTCTGGTCTAGCATGTTCCACCCTGAGAGGTTCAGGGTAGCTCTGGGGAAGGGCTTACTGGGACTGAATCTAAGGTTCAGTAGCTCCTATGGCCCAGGGTAGGTGGGTGGGCACCAATGGCCAGGCCCCCAGTCCAGGGACTTGGACCCTCAGGGTGCTTGGGAGGTGCCTCCTTGGGAGGACACTCATGCCTTGGGGCAGTCTGGTCTGGACTGCCACCGCTAGAGGGCGCAGCTGTCACCCAGGTGAGGGTGAGGGGCCGTGTGCTTCGAAAAGCTGGCACTCAAGCAGCCTGCTGGAGCTGGAAGACCTCTTCTGTAGTCTGGGAGGCCTCTGCCGCTTTTCTGTCTGTCAACYGAGGCCTTCCCGCCCATCCCCCTCCGTCCCCCAGACGCTCGGCTCCAGGTATCAGATCTCCCCGGCCCTAGGGATGAAGGAAACCTGCGGTCCGAGTTTCTGAGTTCATAACTACTTCTGCTAGGCCCAGAGGCCCTTTAGCCTCTGAGCTGAAGCTGTGCCAAACACTGGGTTGTCACCTCTGATTATTATTATTTTTGCAGGAGTTGGGGTGGGGTGGGTGTTGCTGGAGGAGGTGATGGTCACCAATAGGGCCCAGAGATAGGGAGGAAACACCCTGGGGTCCCAGCCCACCAGGAAGCGCCCAGGAGGCACAGAAGGCTGCGGAAGGAAGCATTCCTGTCTGAGTAGCACTGAAGGGGCCGGGGAGAACTAAGCTCCTGCCACTCTAGGAGCCCTCCCCCACCCTCCTCTTCTGAAAGAGGAGCATCTCTCCTCCTCCCCCAGCGCTCTACCAGGTTTTTGCCTGGGTCCTCCTCTCCTTCCTCCACCCCAGGCCTCCCAGCCTGCCTCCCTCCCCAAGTTTAGCCCCTTGGCTGTGTCCACTGAGGGCCTGGCGAGGGTCCCAGGCACCACACCACAGCAGCCAGCCTCCAGCCTCTGCTCCGGACAGTCCCAGTCTGTCTGGCAGGGCTGGCAGATTAGGGATTGGCTGGAGCCGCCCCCGCCTGTGAGAGGAGGGGAGGCCCGGTGGCTCACCCAAGGTCACCCTTCCTTTTCTTTCCCAGCATCCCTGTTCAACCCTTGTCCCTCTGCCTCACCTTGAAGAGGGAGGAGGCAAGATGCCCAGCAGGTCTAGCACACAGGAGCTCAGCTAAGGGGAAAGACAGTGAGCTGCTGAATCTGCTGTCTCCTTCAGCAAATGCTGAGTGCCTGCTGTATGCCAGACTCTTAGAACACAGCCGTGAAGACAATGACAAGCTATGTAGCACGCTTGTGTCTGTGAACCAAGTAGTAAATCGATGAGCTGCTCCCATCTGGCTGGACGGGAGCTGGCGTTCCTCGGGATCTGAGGGCCCAGGAGCCTTCCAGAGCCTAGGCAAGAGAGGCGAGCTTCAGGCAGAACCTGTGTGAGGCTGCACAAGGCCCCAGATCCCTCCTCAGGAAGGGCACAGGGGATAAATGTGCCTGGCTGTGGGCTTGGGCTTGCCGTGAGGCAGTCTGGGCCCTGGCTTGCATCCCTAAGAGGAAGGCAGGGCGCTGTCGCGTTCGCCTTCTCTCCCTGTGGGCCAAGAGTAGAAGCTCATCCGTCAAAATGGCGGGAGAGCATTCCCGGGAGACCTGAGCTCTAGCCAGGCTTGCAGGTGGCCTCGGGAGGTGAGGTCCTTGCTGCTTGCTTCTGAGCTTCCTCAGGCTGCAGGAGAGGAGGGGCTGGTCTCTGGCTGGCTCTGTCCCTTATCATACCCCATATTCCTGGCCACGTGGCACCTCTGCACCCCGTGCCTGAGGGAAGAAGATTCCCGACCTTAGGACTTGGGGAACTAGAGTGGGTGGGACCTGGGGTACCGCCTGGCCTGGGTTCTGTGGCATAGCCACACCCCACAGTCCCAGGGCTGCAAGGGAGGGGGAGCTGTCTCTTTAAGAGCCTCCAGGCTGCTAGGAGCAGATGGCCAGACCGGCCGGGGCCCCTTGTCCTTTGTGTGCCTTCTCACAAAAGAGGGGGCCAGCTGGGGAGGGGGCGGCGGCAGCAGGTGGGAGGGGTGGGACCTCGCCTCTCTCCTGCGCCCTTGCAGCTTGAGGGTGAAGTACATCACTTGAAACCAGCCACTTCTCTGCAGCCTGTGGCCCCCAYAGTTGTCCCTAAACTCTGATGCCCCCCCTGTGTTGTCTCACCTCCTGGGCAGAAGGCTCACTCTGTCAGGGCTTTCAGACAGCCCTTTTACGTCAAAAAAATAAATAAATAATAAAACCTCCCTGCCTTGCCCTGCCCTGCCCCCACCCTAGAGTAGGATCTTCCTTCGGTGGGTGTGGGTGGGAGTGGGGGGCTGGCTCCAGGGATGAGTGAGAGCTGAATTGGGTTCCAGTGTGTAGAAGTGGCTGTGAGACAGAGGGAAACCAGCAGCTTGGGAGCCTTGCTAGGCCTTGTGCTGGGGCACCTGGGGCGGCCCTGGAGGAAGGAAACGAGAACTGAGCTCGGTGCTTGAGGCCTGGGGTGGGTAGGGTCTTGGCCCGGGATCCTAGGTTCTACTGTGGAAGGAGGCAAGTGGAGGCTGGGGAGCCCAGTGGGAGCCTTGACTGATGGGTGCTAGAAGCAAGAGAGACGCCATCAAAGGAGAGTGGTGTGAACAATGGTTGCTAGCTAGGGGTAGGGATAGGAGCACCTCACTACAAGGGACAGGTGTTGGGGACAGGTCTGGCTCCCTGCCACTCGTTTCTAGGGGCCACCGGGAGTCGCTTTGGCTCTTGGAACAGATAGACCCCTTCAGCTCAGATTGCCTCTGGTTCATTTTTTTCTTTCTTTGTCCCAGATCTCTGCANAGTTGTCCCTAAACTCTGATGCCCCCCCTGTGTTGTCTCACCTCCTGGGCAGAAGGCTCACTCTGTCAGGGCTTTCAGACAGCCCTTTTACGTCAAAAAAATAAATAAATAATAAAACCTCCCTGCCTTGCCCTGCCCTGCCCCCACCCTAGAGTAGGATCTTCCTTCGGTGGGTGTGGGTGGGAGTGGGGGGCTGGCTCCAGGGATGAGTGAGAGCTGAATTGGGTTCCAGTGTGTAGAAGTGGCTGTGAGACAGAGGGAAACCAGCAGCTTGGGAGCCTTGCTAGGCCTTGTGCTGGGGCACCTGGGGCGGCCCTGGAGGAAGGAAACGAGAACTGAGCTCGGTGCTTGAGGCCTGGGGTGGGTAGGGTCTTGGCCCGGGATCCTAGGTTCTACTGTGGAAGGAGGCAAGTGGAGGCTGGGGAGCCCAGTGGGAGCCTTGACTGATGGGTGCTAGAAGCAAGAGAGACGCCATCAAAGGAGAGTGGTGTGAACAATGGTTGCTAGCTAGGGGTAGGGATAGGAGCACCTCACTACAAGGGACAGGTGTTGGGGACAGGTCTGGCTCCCTGCCACTCGTTTCTAGGGGCCACCGGGAGTCGCTTTGGCTCTTGGAACAGATAGACCCCTTCAGCTCAGATTGCCTCTGGTTCATTTTTTTCTTTCTTTGTCCCAGATCTCTGCAWCCTGGGGCTTGGTGCTCAGCTCATGATTTAAGGGGAGGAAAAAGGCCCCATAACCCTGGCCCAAGGTGTGGCTGGCAACGTGGACGCTGACTGGGTGGCCCGATGTGGCCGGACAGTGCTAAAGTCGGGCGGGGTCGTGTCTGACTCTGCCGGCCGCAGGCAAGGAGCCCCCAGGAACAGGATGCCCCAGCCAGGTCGAGGCCTGACCACAGGACCCGGGCCGGTCGGCCACAGCCAGTGGGTGGGGGCAGGGATCCCCGGTTGGGGCCAGGGCTGCTTCTAAATTTAGGAATCTGATTACAGAGTGGCCGAGGAAGGGAAGGGAGAGGAGGGTGCGCGTGCAGGCTCGGCTCGATCTGGGCATAGCGGGTGTGCCCGGGTAGAGGCGTGTCCAGGAGTCCGGGCTCCCCGTGGGAGGGACGGCGGGCGGGGGCTTCGGCCTGTGTGAGCTGCAGCACGTGCCCCAGGCGGCGGGGACGGGCACAGGCGCAGCTCACAGGCTTCGAGCTGCTGCCGGTGAGTGCGCTGGCTCTTTGTGTGCCTGGCAGGGTGGCTGGGTCTGGCTTTGAAAGTCTCTGCCCACCCCCTCCCCCAACTCCGTCTGTGCCTCCCAACCCGCTTCCCTGTCTGTCACTCTGCCTGTGCCTGTCCGGGGGGGAGGGGGAGATGCTGCTTCCAGTTGGGGTGACAGTGAACCCAGTGGAGAGCTTGCCCCTTTCAGTCCAGAACTTGCCCTGTAGCTTTCATGCCCATTCCTCAGCCTTTGATACTACTGTTTTTGGGGTGCATACTGCAGCAGTTGAAAGACACTAGGGTGACCCCTGGGGCCCCACAGACCCAGCAGAAGTCAGGTTCTAGTCCAGTAGCTCTTGAAGAAATTCATCTTGCGCCTGTCCGGCCTCCCATCCGCTTTGGCCCCCAAGGGCGCACGAAGGGAGGGGGGTCCCCTGCGGAAGGGGGGGCAGGGAGTTCCTTGGCAGGAAGGGAAATGGAAGGAAAAGCTGGGCTCCACCCGGGCGGTCGGACAGGCAGCCTCTGGGCCCCCGGGGCAGGCCGCAGTAACCAGAGCCCAGCAGTGTGTGGAACCGGTGTGCTTGTGGGTGGGGCTGACCCCGGGCTTCTCCTGGGGGGCACTGGGGTCTACCCAAAGGGGCCAAGTCGGAGAACTCAGAGACACCAGGGGTGCTCCCTGGGGGGTACGCGCGCCCCATTCCGGTCCTGACCCCACCCCCTGGAGGTCTAGCCCCGGCCCCAGGCCCCGCCCCCCGGGCCCTCCCTCCCACCCCAGGGCCAGATGTTCAGCTGGCGGAGGCATCGGCTGGGGGAGGGGTGCTGAGGCCGCAGCCGGCACTACTTCCCTGCCAGCAGCTTCATTGTGTGCGCGAGGAGCGAGCGGCGGCGGAGAGCGGGCGAGCGAGCGGCGGTAGCGCGAGCGCGGCGGGGCGAGCGAGCGCGCCGGGGAGGGTGCGAGGCGGCGCCCGCGGCTGCGCTCCGCCCGCCTCCCGGCAACTCTGCTCCAGCGCCGCACGCCGTGCGCGCCGTCCTGCCGCTGGGGCTCCAGCCGACTGGCGTGGTTGCCGTGGGGTCGGATCGGGCAGGGTTACCTCCGTTGGGGACCGGGGCATCCTCAGCACAGCCGAGGGGCGCGGAGTCAGCTGCGGCGGCCACTGTGCGGCAGCCCTTGCTGGCCAAACAGCGTGGGCAGGCGCGCGGCGCGGCTCCGGGGCTCCCCGAGGGCAGCGCGCCCCGACTCTCCCCGGGGGAGAACCAACCCCGAGGGGCGCACGGAGCGAGCGTGCCCCCGGCCGCGCAGTCTCTCCCGTACCCCTACTTCTTCACAAACTTTTCTGCTGTCCTCGCCCGTGGGGGTCGCAGTGAGCGTTAGGGCTGCCCTCCGGGGCCCCGACCTCCCGGACCCTAGGCACGCTGACCTCCTGCCTCTCGCAGCCTCAGTGGCGACCCCTCCAGGCCGGGCCGGGCGCAGCACTCGAGGCAAGCGCGGCAAGCTCCTGCGCTCTCCAAAGGATTCCGTGCCCCTCGGGGCTGCCGGGTAGGGTAATGCCCTCAGTAATGGAGAAGCCCACTGCGGGCTCCGGGATCTTGTCCCGAAGTCGGGCCAAGACGGCACCCAACGGCGGACAGCCGCACTCGGAGGATGACAGCAGCGAGGAGGAGCACTCTCATGGTGAGCGTGGTGGCCTAGGGTTTAAGGCGCGCTGGTCCGGGGAAGGGACTCGGAAGGTGGGGAGGGGGAGAGTTGCGAAGCACAGATGGTTTCTGCCGCTCCTGGATTGCAGCCTCAGCCTCCTCGTGCCTGTGTTGCCGGCACGGGAAATCTACAGGCTGGGCCCTTGACCACCCACCTCCCCTTTGCCCTCAGTCACTGAGGGAGCTTAGGATGCCTCACTTGGATGGATTGGGTCCTCATACCTTGCAGCCTTGCAGGGGACTGAGGTCTGATTGGACCAGGGACTGGAAAGACACCTCCATGCGGAGCTGTGAAGCTCATGTGGTGGGGAGGAGCCCCGAGCGCCCTGCAAGGCTGTGGTCCAGATCTAGGGGCAGCCCTCCAAGCTCCCACCCCCGCCCCAGAACAAAGCACTTTGCTCTGGCCTGGGCTTTAAAAGTGGCCTCCTAACCTCCCCTTCCCCCCATGGCCATGACTAGGCAGGCAGGGTCTGACTCTCCAGGTCCTCTCTGTCTCGGAGGGTAGCTGAGGGGACTATCAAGGAAAAGTGAGTCTCCTGGATGGTAGGGCCCCTGAGTGGTCAGGAAGGAGAACTCCAGATCAGCTACCACCCCTCACTGTATCCTCCCCCCACTTCCCTGGCGTCTTGACTGCCTCCCCTGGCTCCACAGACAGCATGATCCGAGTTGGAACCAATTACCAAGCAGTAATTCCGGAGTGCAAGCCTGGTGAGTGGCAGGACAGACATGGAGGGAGGGAGGGAGGGAGGGAGGGGTGGAGGCTGATGGCTTGGCCTGCAGCCCCACCTGGGAACTCTTGGCTGGCTCCTGCTTGAGGGACAGGCGGTGGGCGGGGTGGGTGGCCCCGTGGCAGCACTGTTACTTTTCCTGCTTTGCCTTCCTGTCTGGGTCTCGGCTCCTCCTTCCCTTCTGGGCCTCCGCGCCCAGCTTGGCTGTGTTGCTCAGTGGTCTCTTGTTTCTGTGAGTGCCACTAGGCTAATTTTGCTCTTCCTCTCAGAGAGCCCGGCACGCTATAGCAACAAGGAGCTGAAGGGGATGCTGGTGTGGTCACCCAATCACTGTGTATCAGATGCCAAACGTGAGTGGGGTGGGCCTGAGTCAGGCTCGGTCTGGGGAGGGGGTTTTTAGCTCCTGCTCTGAGGGCAGCTCTTCCTCAGAAGGGAGCTGTTGGTCCCACTTAGACGGAAGTCTGGTAGGAGCATGGCCGCAGCCTGGGAGCTTGAGACCAACCGGGGTGGTCTAAAGAAAGGGGCTGTGGGCTGTGGTCTTCACTGTGGTGCTTCCCTGTGACCCTCCTCTCCCCCCCTGCAGTTGACAAGTACATTGCCATGGCCAAGGAGAAGCACGGTTACAACATTGAGCAGGTGGGCTGGGCCCCTGAGGGGTGGGAGTGGGACCCAGCGGGCAGCGCAGTACTGCCGTGCAGAACCTGAGATGCTTCTGTCCTGGACCAGGCGCTCGGCATGCTTCTGTGGCACAAACATGATGTGGAGAAGTCACTGGCTGACCTGGCCAACTTCACGCCCTTCCCCGATGAGTGGACGGTGGAGGACAAGGTGCTGTTTGAACAGGCCTTTGGATTCCATGGCAAGTGCTTCCAGCGGATCCAGCAGATGGTGAGCCTGGGCTCGTGGGCCCTGGAGTGTCCTCAGCCCTGCAGTCCCGAACAGCTGACCTGGGGCCGGAGTCTCAGGTGGACTCCTGTTTCTGGCCTTGCCTCCCCAGCTACCCGACAAGCTGATTCCCAGCCTGGTGAAGTATTACTACTCTTGGAAGAAGACCCGGAGTCGAACTAGTGTGATGGACAGGCAGGCCAGGCGGCTGGGTGGCCGCAAGGACAAAGAAGACAGGTGGGGGTGGGGGTTGCTGGTACGGGGCAGGGGCAGGGGGCTGACAGTATTCTGGGTTGGGCCTTCCCTCATTTTCTGGTTGGCTCTGTGTCAGCAGTGATGAGCTAGAAGAGGGACGCGGAGCCGTGAGTGAGGGAGAACCGGATCCTGGAGACCCCAAGAGAGAGGTGAGGTCCCCAGCTGCTCTGCCCGGCCCACTCCTCCACTTGTCCTTGGACTGCACACAACATTATTTCCCTTTAGCCTCTGCCATCCAGACCTCTGAATGCACGGCCCGGTCCTGGGAAGAAGGAGGTTCAGGTATCTCAGTACCGCCATCACCCACTTCGAACCCGGAGACGTCCGCCCAAGGGGATGTACCTGAGTCCCGAAGGCCTCACCGCAGTGTCCGGAAGCCCAGACCTTGCTAACCTCACACTCCGAGGTCTTGACTCACAGCTCATCTCTCTTAAGCGCCAGGTGGGGGCCCAAGGAGAGGGAGCCATGCCGAGGGTCATCAGCTCCTGAGATCTGTGCTGGGGCGGTAGAGGTGTAGGGGCAAGGGTGCGGTGCTAAGCCTAGCTCTGTGGGGTAACTTTACGTTCTGCTGTGTGTGTGTGTGTGTGTGTGTGCATACGCGCGCGCGTGTACGTGTGTGTGTGTGTGTGTGTGTGTCTCTGTGTCTGTGTGCATGTGTGTGTGTGTGTGTGTGTCTGTGTCTGTGTGTGTGTGTGCGCGCTCGCATGTGTGTCATCACGGACTTCATGTGACTCTCTCTATGTGAGTTCTGGTGATCAAATTGAAGTCTTTGGGCTTTCTGGCAAGCACTTTTACCTGCCTGTTTGGCCAGCTCCCCGGCCCTTTTTTGGAGTGGGAACAGGGATTCATATATCCCAGGCTAGACTCAAATTTGTGCTATAAAAGAGCATAACCTTGAGTTCCTGACTTTCTTCTACCCTCCAAGTGCTGGTATTACAGGCATGTACCATCATGCCCTGTTTATGAAATGCTGGGGACCATGCGTACTAGACAAACACTGCCTACTGAGCTACTCTCTAGCTCTTTTAGGCATTAAACATAGAAGGCTATCCTTGGCTACATAGCGAATTTGAGGCTATCCGGGAATACACTATCTCATTGTTATTGGGTGGGTGGGGGGGGGGGAACAGATCATATGCCATGGTGTGGAGGTCAGGTTGACTTGTGGGCGTTGGCTTTCTCTTTCTACTAGGTAGGTACTGGGGATCAAACTCAGGTCAGAGTTGGTGGCAAGCAGGGGTGTGCCCGATGCA
>BDUI01000422.1:113138-131445 GCA_002335545.1 Apodemus speciosus | reverse complement strand
AACTCACTCTGTAGACCAGGCTGGTCTCGAACTCAGAAATCCACCTGCCTCTGCCTCCCAAGTGCTGGGACTACAGGCGTGCGCCACCACGCCCCGCTAATGGTTATTTATATTCCTCGCTCGCCAGGCCAATACCAAGTTCAACTCCCGCTGGACCACAGATGAGCAACTTCTGGCTGTCCAGGGTGGGTCGGCCGTGACGAGTGCCTTGAACCCGAGACCTTTTACCTTCCCGGGAGGGAGCTGACGGTGGGGGGTGAACAAACAGTCCTGAGGCGCACTGACAGGCCGCTGCCCTCTCTGACCCTTGCAGCTATTCGTAGATATGGCAAAGACTTTGGGGCAATTGCAGAGGTGATTGGGAACAAGACTCTGACCCAAGTGAAGACCTTCTTTGTGAGCTACCGTCGCCGCTTCAACCTGGAAGAGGTGCTGCAGGAATGGGAGGCTGAGCAGGATGGGGCCCCCACAGCTCCAGTCCCCATGGAAGAGGCCAGGCGAGGGGCTCCGGTACCAGCCACGGCCCTAGAAGAAGATGATGAGGTGAGAAGCAGGGCGTTAGTCTCCAGGGAGGAGAGGTGAGTCTCTAAGGATGTTGAGTGTRTGCAGGAGCAGTCTCCTCACCCGGTTCTCTCCCCTCAGGTCCAGATTACATCTGTTTCAACATCAGTACCCCGACCAGTGCCCTCTGCACCGCCACCCCCACCACCCACCTCGCTTTCCCAGCCACCGCCGCTGCTGAGGCCACCTCTGCCCACAGCTCCCACACTGCTCCGCCAGCCACCTCCCCTGCAGCAGGGCCGTTTCCTGCAGCCCCGGCTGGCCCCCAACCAGCCCCCACCACCTCTCATCCGCCCTGCCCTGGCTGCCTCTCGCCACAGTGCCCGCCCTGGTCCTCAGCCTCCACCTACTCTGGTYGGAGCCCCTTTGGAGCCTCCTGCACCCTCACTTTGAGCCCCGATCCTCCATTGCCCAGAGCCTCCTGAGCCCCTTGGCTGGGTATCTGGCAGCACTAAGGACAGAAGGGACCCGGGCTCTTGCCAGGTCTCTCAAACACCCAGAGCTGCCAGTTGGCACAGCTTGGATCTGTGGGTTCTGCATGTGTTCCTGGCAGCTGAGCTTGTAAACCCCCAGCCAGGGGCTAGATCTCAGGGCCTGCAGGGACTCTTGCTTCCTGGCTGTGACTGGAATGGCTGCTTCCTTGCCTGCCTGCCTGTGTGCCGAGGGGCTTGGCCTCTGGGCCTACCCTGTGTGGGGTACTGACTGCCTGGGGGATGGGAGAGAGGACAGCGTGTCAGCTGGCCTTCCTCACCCTTCCTTCCTTTTAGCAATAAGTCAGGTGCAGTGGAAGGGGACTGGGGTGGGGATGGCAGAAGTCTGGTGGGAAGAATGTCAGGGAGCTGTGAGGAGGCCCACTTTGTCCACCCCCAAAAGTTTGGAGAAAGAAGGGTTGGGGACTTACACAGACATGGGTTTATTTTTCAACATTTTTAAAAAAGAAATAAATGCAACCTTGAATCTATGAGTCTTTCATGTGTGCTGTGGGTGGAGGGAACTGGCCACCCAGCATTGGCCTCCACCAGGACCTAGACAGTAACCAATTCTCTTCTGCAGGCAGGCAAGGCCAGGCCACATCTTGCCCGGGGTAGGGGGTAGGGGGTGGGGACTGGGTCCCCGCCCAGCAGGGAGAAGGAACAGGAGGCAGCAGCTCAGATTCCAAACATTCTCTTTATTACGTGTTTGATCCAGAGGAGAAACTAAGTGCAGGGTGGGGGAGGGGGCTAGGCAGGGAGGGAGGGGCCACCTTGCCTGGGTGTCCTGGCCCCCACCCATTATCTTGGGAGCCAAGCCATGCCCTCCTGGCCCCCTTGGAGCACCCGGGCTGTTCCACAGGGCAAGAGGGGAAGGGGGAGGAGCCCTTGGTCTGAGCCATAGCCAGTGGAGCGCGGGCGGGGCTGGAGGGTTGAGGTTGGCGAGGTTTATTCCTGGAACCCGAGACTCAACGCGTTGCTGAGCCTGGCCTGGCCTGGGAGCCAGGGTGATGGACAGGGGAAGGAGTGACAGGACAACAACTGGGACCAAGAGTGGAGTTGTCATGAATCAAAAAAAAAAAAAAAACAAAAAACAAAACAAAACAAAAAAAACACCCCCAATAATAATAATAAAAATAAAAAATAACCCATCACAAAAAAAATGTACAACTCAGGTGAGGGCAGGGGCAGCCTCTGTGGGACTCCCCCCAATTTCTCAAGAACTGAAACAGCAGAGAAATAAATTAAGGGATGCAGTGGCCGCCACCAGCCAAGCGCCTACGTCACCCATTCACACTGGCCTCGAGGTTAGCAAGCAGGAGTTACACTGCCCCACCCTGTGGAGGACAAGAGGCTCCTGGCCCTGCAGCCCAATCCAGCCTTCCGCCAGGCAGCCATGGAGGCCCCGGACAGTCTCCTGAGAGGAGGGGCGGCAGTGCCAGGAAGCAAAGGCAAGGCTGAGAGATGAGAACGGTGCCCAGGTTAATGCCAAGGAAGGGGAAGYGGTAGGGGGTGGTGAGGGGCTGTGCTTTCAGACAAAGACTCCCAGAACGGAGAAGCTCCTGTCCCTGTTCCCAAGCTGCCCCCTAGGGGCTGAGAGCCCGTGGCCCATTCCCCTCCCGTCCCCTCTACCAGTACTGGGGTCAGCCCTGCCTCCCACCTGGAGAGGTGGGAGAAGATGGCACAGACTTCTGAGACGGGAACGAACGTCCCCACAGCAGCTCATGGAAGGAGATGCCCAGCTCTGGGGAAGGAGGGCAGAGGCTATGGTATGGAGGGCCTGGCCGGGGCCCCACCACCCACCCTCTCCAGGGCTGTGCCGTACCCCACTGGGCCCCAAGGGCCCGGGGGCAGGGGAAGGCCACCTCTGGTGGGTCACTTGGAGGGGGAAAGAAGTGGGGAGAGGGGAGAAGCCCAAAGTGGGCCTGGCGGAGGGCCTGCCAGGGGACTCCACCACTCTTGCCTGAGAGTGTTCCAGCCCTGAGCCACCCTCCCAGGAACCCCACAGATCCAGTCTTGACTGTCCCAATGGGGCAGGGAGGAAAGGTGGCCGCTGGGATTTTTTTTTCTTTTTTTTCTTTTTTCTTTTTGGTAATAAAAATTTTCTTGGTTTAGGCGAAATACTCTGTGCAACCGCAGTACCGAGGGGGAGCCCTGCCCCCCCAAGCCCCTCCCCTTCCTTTGCCTCATGTAGGGGGAAGAGGGGAAGGGAGGGACTTCTGGGCAGGGGTGAATGTGGGAGGGGGAAGAACCACTTCCCATCCCCCACAAACATGGAAGAAAAAACTGAGAAGGGCCTGGAAGGGGACAAGTGCCAGCAGGGAGACACACCAATTCGTCCTGCAGTTTCTCCCGGGGGGATGCAGGTTTGGCCCAAGCAGCCAAGTCCACCGGTGGGCCTCTGCTGCCCTCCGACAGCTGTGCCCTCCCGACAGCCGTTAAAGCTTCAGCTCATTGGCTATTTTGGAGGCAATGTTTTTGAAGGCCATGGAAGTGCCCGATATCCGCTTGAACCGAACACCGTTGAGAGACAGCCGGGGCAGTTTGCACACCTCCATCTCCCACTGGACAAAGTTCTCGTGGCCTGGCGTGCCATGCACGCACAGCAGCATGTACCGCTCGTGCAGCTCGCTTTGGCAGCTGTTGGCGTCCAGCACCTTGCGGATCTCCCGCATCATCTCGTTGGGCTCCATAGAGCTCGTGGTCTTCATGCTCCATGTGAAGCGCAGGGATCGAGGCTTGGCCTCCCGGAAGTCCTCCTTCTCCTTGTCAGTGCCTCCGCCGCTTACCACGTGAGGTCTGTGGGGAGGGTAGAGGGAGGCGTAAGATGGGGGGACATCCCACCCAGAGGGGAACCACCCTGGCAGACAGGCCCTGAGACCGGAGAGGAAAGCAGGAAGGAGTGCAGCACAGCCGGAAGAGGGAGCAGCTAGTCCCTTGTCCTGCAGTGGCACTTGGGACATGGGAGGCCTGTGGCTCTTGTCTCTCAGGATGGAGGGCTGAGAAGAGGCCAGCTGGGGTGGGTGACAGTTCCATGCTGTCACTGGTTCTTTTCTTTAGGGGATCAGGCAGGAMACAAGGGCACTGAGCAGCACCAAGCAGACTGTCCTCCATGGAGCTGAGCAGCAAGGCCAGCAGGGGTGGGRACCTGCAGTGCCCCTCCCTGCCGGGGCTCTGGCTCCAGAGCACAGCAGGACCCAAGCAGGGCCCAGAACTACGGCAGGTAGATGTGAGAAAGGGGGCCTCTGAGGAAAGGGAGCCCCAGGAAGGAGGCAGGACAGAAGTGCCAGAGAAAGCCGTCGGCAAGAGGAAGAGAGGCGGGAGGCTGCGGCGAGCCCGGCGGCCAGGCTGGCTCCAGCCCTCTCACCTGAGCGGCTCCACTCGGTCTTTGCTTTCAGGTTCATTCAGGTTCCTCAAAAAACAGAGCGAGGGAGAGTTTAGTCTGGGACCTCTCGCTCCTTCCACCCTGCAGACCCAGGTGAGGTTGGGTCTGGGGACATGCCACCAGTGGGTGGTCAGGACCCAAGCCCAAACGCTACTTGCCAGTCATCTGCGGGCCAACACTGCAGAGCCTACACTGGCAGCCTGACTGCCCCTTTCTGACAAGGAATCCCAAGGGGGCTGGCTGTCCCTCCCCACGTTCCCAGAGATCTGTGTTGGTGGAAGGAACCCCAGCTCTGGGAAAGGGGAGGAGGGTGTGGCTGTGCAGGCACACGTCCCCAGCACAAGGCCCACACCAGCAGCTTCCCTTGCAGCATACACCCAGGCTCAAGCTGGCTATTGGAATGAGGGTTGGGAGCAAATTTCTGTGCCAATAACTGGGGTCGGAATTTGAAGATGGAGGTAAAGGCCATACTGTCTGTCTGAGAAGACGGAAAGCCTCTTAAGAGGCTCGCTGTGTCAACACTGTGTTGTTAGGCAGACACCTGGCCCTGGTGCTTGTGGCCCAGTGTGCCAGGCCACTGTGCCGACTCCCCTACTCCTGGCTGCCAGGCTGGCTGCCCACACAAAGCAAGGGCTGGCAGGGCTCTGGGGAGGCGAGAAAGAGGTCTGGCCCTGCCGAGCGACTTCTCCAGCTCCGCCGGGAAGACGAGTGCCCAGAGCTGGACTGTGGGGCTGCAGGGGAGAGGAGGGACGAGAAGGAGGAGAGAGCAGCAGCAGCACATGTAAAAGGAGCAGGAAGACACAAGACACAGATGCCAGTGAGCACACTGTGAGCAGGGCCCGGTGGACAAAGGAAGGGCTCCAGCTGCTCTCTCCAGGCCCCTGTGGGGCAGCCCCCTGCTAGCCATGCAGTGAGCTGGGATGGGGTGGGTAGGCAGGGATATCTCAAGATCACATCTGGCCCATTTCTCCCTCAGCTGGGGAGCCAATGCACCTGCCAGGCAAATCCAGAGTTCCCAATCTGGCCCTCGGTCTGCAGCTTAGTACCTGGCGTACCTAGGCCTGCAGAGGACATGGCCAGGCTGAACAAGCCAGGCTCTGTCCCAGGAAGGGAGATGCAGGAGCAGGGTGTGGGCCTCCTGCTGTTCCACCAGGGCCTGGCGGCAGAATGACCCCTGCCTGAGAATATCCAGCTCTTGGCTCTTTGGCAGGCTCAGGCGACATCTGGAGGAAACAGCCCAGAGGAGAGCAGCGTGAGCGCCCAGATGCTGTGCCAGGGTGGGCTAGGTCAGTTCTGCAGCATCCACCAGAAGGGGGTGCTATACTACATCTATGAGGCAAAGGCTGGGGGCCTGGAGGAGGCAGACTAGCCAAGGGACCCTAATGTCCCTGTAGTACCTCTAAAGTCCTGCCGTGCCACAGTCTGTGGGACACAGGTCCCAGCCCTGAGGTTCAGCAGGCCCAGGACACCCTCAAAGGAGACACCGTCCAGATGCGCTCCACCCCATGGAGCTTACTTGTAGCGCATGCACACAAGGAAAAGGGCCAGAAAGGGCGCCCAATAGGACCCAAACCTGGGCGGGCACAAGGAGACAATCTTAAAGGGAGAGTCCCTGAGGTCTSTTCTCTTCTGAGGACAAGCACCTGCAGACCAAGGGAGGCCCCTCACTTTCAAAGCCATGTGTTCTGAGGGACCTAAAATGTCCTCTCAGGAGAACATGTATTCTAAGTCCTGCCAGTGTGAAGGGGCAGGGGTAGAGAGATCAGTTTAGGGCTGTGGCCCCACCAGAGAAGTCATCATCCCTTTAAGATAGCAGACACAGGTCCACATATACAAGGTCAGCAGAAAGACAGGAAGCATCAGCCAATGGGGGAGTTAGTGATGGAGGCAGGACACAGACAGACAGACAGACAGACAGACATACATACAGAGCGGGCTCAACGCCTACCTTCTGGCAAACCTGAAAGACAGATTTCTAAAAAAAACAAACAAAAAAGACAAAATAAAAAAGGAAATAAAACAAAACAAAAAAAAAACCAAAAAACAAAAAATTCAAAAACAAACAAAAAACCCCAACCCCAATCAAACAAACAAACAGAAAACAAAAAACCAACAAGACGGTGTGTGCACAGCAGGTGGGAGTGGGCTTGCTTCCCGGGTTCGAGGCTCTCCCAGTCTTAGAAGAGCCGCTCAGCCGAGCCTAGAGCCCTGACTTCAGGTCTGGTCGCCCGGCAGCCTCCCTGCAGCTGGCGGCTGGGATGTGTGAAGGGACGGGCAGCGGGGTGAGCAGGTCTGCTCTTCAAGCACCCCTGGCTCTCAGCAGTGTAGACTGCAGGGTACAAGGGGACAGAGGACCACGGAGACCCCACGGCCGATCCCAAGCTGCCTTAAGCCCCTCAGCTCTATGATGTGGGCTCAGGCTGAGGAGCTCATGAAGAGATTCCCCACCCGGGTCTAGGCCAGGAAGGCACTGGAACCCTGGAGCTGCAGGAGAGGCCACTACAGCCCTCGGCAGCCAGTTCATTTGTGGGCTTTGCCCTGGGAAGCCCTGGGGCAGAAGAATATAGTTAGAGCCAGACAGATCTACCTGTGGGAGGGCAAATGGGAAGGAGGTCAAAGGGGGCCAGAATAGACTAGGAAAATCTTGTCAACCCAGCCTGGCTCATGCCTCATGACTTTGCAGCTGCGTCACCAAATATAAGTTTCCATGGGAACCCAGGAGAGAAGAGGGGGCTTTTATTTTAGCATCTGAGTTCACACTCCCCTAGAGAGGAGGCGGCATCGCCCATCTGCTTGGGGCCATAGAATGAGGGGTGCCTGAGAGGAGCTCGGGAAAGGCCTGAGAGGATGAGTCTAGGTGCCTGAGATGTTGACAACAACCCTCTTTCTCAGTCCTGCTGAGGTCCCAATCCCAGCTCAGTTATCCCCAACCCTTCCCAAGCCGTGGGAAGGTCTGCCCCAGCCCCTCACCTGCGGACAAACTTGGAGGTGAACTTGCTGAAGATGCTGCCGGAGGCCCCCCGCCGGCCCTGGCTGTGGCCAGAGGGAGAGGCTGGGGTCACACCGTAGGGCAGATTTTGCTGGTCCCGCACCTGTCGGAGCTGCCCAGCATGGAAGGTGCTTCGACTGGACACGCCCCGTGGGAAATTAGTTCGGTCTGGGGCTCCACTGCTGCTGCTGATGTTGTGGGCGGAGGGGGAGGCGACGGGGACACGCTGCGGGGCTGTGCTATGGGGAGAGGGAGGGGCAAAGGCACATGTAAGTGACAGGGAGCCACCAGTGCTGAGCACATGCAGTCCCTGTGATGGGGATGGGGAATGCTAGGGCAGGAAGCAGCCATCACAGAGGACACAGACGGAAGGGACTGACCATTGTGGACAGTAAGTAGTGAGATGGTCCAGGGAGGGAGGGGAGACAGGAGGACCCATGTATGCAAGCGGTACAGGTTGGATAGAGTTGGCTCTAGACCTACAAGGGGACAATGAGAACCCTCGAGTCTGTCCTAAGGAAAGCTGAGGAGGGTCAGAGCAAAAAGCCCTCCATCTGGAGCCTGAGGGCAGCTTCCTGCCGCTGCTGAGGACTGAGGAAAAGGCCTTACTATCGTATCATCTGTGTCCTGGTTCGGGAGTGCACCAACAGAGCTATTTTCTTTTAGCTAAGATGACAAAACTGAGGCAGGACCCCCAGGTGAGAAGGAACTGTAGGACAGGGGTGGGGCAGGCCAGGGGACAAGTGCATCAGCTGCCCCAGCACACTTGCCTGGGCCGAGGCACCTCACAGTTACTCTCCGTGGGGGGCAACCCAGAGGCCTTGTTGGGGTGTACGGAGGCAGACATGGATTTCTGGTGCTGGCGGGGCCGGGCCGCAGAGACTGCGGCAGAAGCAGAAGCCGTGGAGGCCCGGGACCCTGGCATGGTTAGGCTAGGAGACAAAAGCAGCGGAGAGGCCCGGATTAAGGCGAGATAAATAGCCTGGGTTAGGAAGCAAGGGCAGGGCCAGAGTCAAGAGAGCTGTGGCCTCAGCGGACGCAGGTCAGGCCCAGAGAGCAGCTTCAGGCAGTGAGCGCTAAGGAAAAGGCACTGTAAGTCGAGGGCTCGGCGAGCAAGCAGCCAGCTAGGCCAGAGCCTGGCAGAAGAAAACCCAAAATGAGGAAAAGCTGACAGGAGGTCACTGTGTCCGGGCCACACTGGTCTCCTAGGAAATGTGAGAACAAGGATTCTTCCCTCTGTACAAAGGACAGGATGTTACTAAGGAGAAACTTTCATTAAGCTCAAAAGAGGTAGAGCCAGGATTGTAACATACCAAGCAAGGTGGCAGGCAAGGGGAGGAACTCTGCTTCTGAGGCCGCAGTGAAGCCCTCAGCGGGGAGCCCCTCAGATGGGTACTCTGAGCTCTGTCCTGAGTTGGGGCCCCAAACACGAAGCCATGTGCCTAGACAGATGAGCAACTCTAGACCTGGCCGTGATCAAGAACCAGGAAGCTGAATGAGCTGCTCACCGTACCCTGTGCTTGGCAAATGTCAAGGGGCAGAAGGCAGGAGGGATGGCATGGAGCAGGGAGGGCAGGTGGATGGCTAGACTGAACAGAGCCAGGACAGGACTCCAGGAGGGACACTGCTCTGGAGAGGCAGAAGATGACATCACTGACAGGTGTCACTGTGAGATGTGGCCCCACGAGCATGGCAGGCAGTCCAGATACTCACCTGTCTTTACCATTCTGGATGGAGGCCTGGCCAAGGCTGGCCCTGTCCAAAAGTGGGGAGTTCCTGCTTCGGTTTGTGCTGGTGGAGAGGACGCTGTTCTGTGGGAAATGGAGGGCAAGTACTGTCTCACAGGAACCAGTGTTGTCCAGTCAGACTCTTCCCCAGGACCACTGGATGCCCTTGTCCCAAGTTGCTCTGTAGCACACATTCTACAGTAAGCTCAGGTGCAGCCAAGGGCCAGGCCTCAGCAAGGAAGATCAATGGACAGGAGGGAGGCCAGGGCTAGGGGGTAGCAGCTCATGGCTTACTGTGGAGGGGGTAGGAGTGCTCTTCTTCCTGTCCAGGCCAGGCAGAGGGCTGGCAGGCACTTTGGCGGTGCTGCTGGCTTTCCGCCCTGTCTCTTCCTCAGGCCGCTTATTTTCTGCGTTGTTACTCTGAGTCTTCTTAGAGTAGGAATTCGAGGTGGGAATGGCGGGGACGGCTATGGGCAATGTGAAATGGTAAGACTAGGAGTCTCCTGCAGACCCACTGTGTGCTTGGCATTCTCTTGCATCACAGCCCCATTTCATATGTAAACGGGGGGGGGGGAAGTTATTAACCTGCCCATGGCCATGCTATTACAAAGGAACTAAACCAGACCTGAACTGTTGCCATCCCCCCAAGAACCTGTAAGGGCTCAGGAGGAAGGTGTCCCTGACCTGCCATCCCCAAGAGCACACACCCTGGTCACTGGAGCGTCGTTGCTTGGGGTTGGCAGAGACGCTGCGCTGAACCTTGTGGGATGGAGATGGGGCACTGCTGTTGCTTAGATCAGCTGAAGGCCGTGGCTTCAAAGTGATGGTGTCACCTTCCAGCTGCAAGATCAGAAAACATGGCTTCAAAGGGGAGTGCGAGTCCTTGAGGAGACCGCTCCGAGTGGACATGCCTGCTTGCCCTTCCGTCAACTCACATTCAACTTCATCTTACAGGACAAATACAGACAGATGCTGACAGACAGAAACAAACACAACAAAGACATGCCACCCCAGAAAGTCGATTATTTCCTCAGAGAGGACTAATTCATGCCTTCCTACCTAAAGATACATACTCAGAGACTCATCCTTTCCCACAGAGAAACCAGGGCTCAAATTAGGTGCCATGGAGGTGTCGCTAAAACAGGTTTAAAGTGGTAACTAAGAGGGGCACTACACTACCAGGTTAGGAGGCTGTGAGTGTAAACAGGCACTTAGAACCCAAGCTGGCAAAAGAACAACCATAAAGCTACCAGATCCATTGCCAAGACAGACCTTGGCAACAAAGAAACATATTTAGATGCAAGTCCTCAAAGAGGCAGTAAACTAGGGAAGCTTCCTGTAAGTCAGATACAGATACACACAGAAACCCAGAGATGGACAGTTCTAAACAGACAGGGTATTGGACCCAACAGAACTTCCAGCCAGACCACCTTAGTCCTTTCTGATCAATATAATGAGCTCAACTCACCCTTCAGAGCTCAAGCTCAACCTTCCTCATGGTTCCTGCTCATTCACTGAGAGACTTATCCACCATGGCTGAGGCCTCGTGTTAATTAAGGAGAGGGTTGGTTTATGTATTTATGACATGGCTTCTGTCCTCACCAGGGGCTAAAGGCCAGGTGCCACAGTGCGGGAGGCAGGTCAGGGCATAAGAACAGGAAGCACGCACCTCAGAGCTCTTGTAGCCAAGGAGCAGATAGGTAGCCATCACTTCGTTGTACCTCTGGCCTACCAGTGAGTCCTGGATCTCTTCCCGTGTGTAACCCATAGACACCATCAACTCTGTGGTTGGGGAGGGGAGGACAGTTAAAGCTGGTCTCCGAGTGTGGGCGGGCTCCAGTTCCCAGCCAGCACAGCCTCACCTGTCCGTCGGGGGTCCTTGTAGTCAGGGAGGGGCTCCACATAAGGCTTCAGCTCATCGTCCTCATGCCCTACATTCATCCACCGATCTTTCATAATTTGCTAGGAAACAGAGGGAAGGGCAAAGTGCAGAGGGGGAACTTAGCACAGGGGGCTCCATGGGAACCTCCGGATTTTTTTGCCAGCTGGAATCTAGGCTGCTTACCTCTAAAGTGCCTCTCTTACTAGGATTAAGTATGAGAAACTTCTTCAGCAGATTCTCACAGTCCGTGGACATGTAGAACGGGATACGGTATTTCCCCCTCAGCACCCGTTCCCGTAGCTCCTGCGATTAGAAAACTTAAGTTAAGTCCAGGCCAAGGGAATAAGTCTGACAATCACAATCCAGACAAGCAGCCATTGGAAAACAACTCAGATCACAAATGAGGCCACAGAGCCTTCCTTGCCATGGGCCTTGCGGACACACACTATCTTCAAAGACAGGATTGAGACTCTTAGCTCCTGTGTGAAACTCCCTCTTTTCATAAAGAAAAATTATACTTATTCATTTGTGGATGGGATGTTTACATGCCACAGTGTGAGTGGGGGGTCAAAGGACACCCTGCAGGAGGTTGGGTTGTCTCCCTCTGCTGTGTGGGTCCTGGGCATCAAGTTTTATCCACTAAGCCACCCTGTCAGCCTCCTTTTGTTTGTTTTTGAGATATCTCATTCTCCAGCCTAGGCTACTGTGAAACTGCATTTCCCTGCCCTGGCCTTTCCACTGCGGGGATTAGAGGGTGGGTCACCATAGCTAGCATGGAAGACTATTTAACTGCGTTTTCCTTGGAGGGCTTTTCTCTGAAGTTCCAGCTTGAGAAAAAAGAGGACAAGTGAAGTTGAGAGGGCAGAGGTAAGACCTGAGGCGGAAAGGAAATGATAAATAAAATGACCAAAGCCTGCATTTCACTCCACCTTGAGATTCTGTCCATCAAAAGGCAGGGATCCGCTGACCAGTGTATAGAGGATGACTCCCAGGCTCCAGACATCCACCTCAGGACCGTCATACTTTTTGCCCTGGAAGAGTTCTGGGGCAGCATAAGGAGGACTGCCACAGAAAGTATCAAGCTTGTTCCCAAAGGTGAATTCGTTGCTAAAACCAAAGTCTGCAATCTTGATGTTCATATCAGCATCCAGGAGCAGGTTTTCTGCCTGGAGAGAAGATGGCACGCATCAGAGCACCAAGTAGAGACGCCAAGGCCCTGCCAAGGCCCTGGCACAGGCAGGATGGCGAGGAATGGGAGGGCCACCACAAAGTCATCTCTAGTTTCACACTTTCCCCACCTCCAGGGCAGGGTCAGTCAGCAGATAGGCTGGCCAGGAGACGGACGGCACAGAGCTGCGGTCTGTAGGCCTGGGGATGATGGGCACTGCATAAAGCTTCAGTCAGAGTTGCCTCTGTGTCAGGTCATGCCTGCAAGTTCTTTAGCAATGAGCTAACTCACAGGTAGTGTGAATATGAGTACCTTGCTAACAGAGATGACATGCGTATGTGCCTAGAAACCAGGTAGTATATTAGAGCCAGTCACACTCTTTCCTGGGTCAGCCACCAGGCTGCCAAAAGGACCAGAAAAGCCTGGAGTATTTATGTCACACCTGACGGCTGACAAGGTAAAGCATCTATGCATGCTAGTGCTATGGTGGGAGCCATTCCTAAACACTTCTAGGTTATCATGTCTGCAATTTCTGGACCGCCCAGACCAGCGAATATGAACACACCTCACCTTTAGATCTCTATGAACAATAAACTTCTGGTGACAGTACTGCACAGCAGACACTATCTAAAAGGAAGGAAGAAGGGTTAGCCTGGAGTCTTCAAGTGAAACACAGGGGCTGGCAGAACTGTTGCTGATGACCTATTTTGAAGTTGTCATGTACACAAGCAGAGGATGAAGTGCCCTCTTCTAAGGCCACCTGCTTAGGCAGCTCCCCTCCTGTGCCAAACCCCAAAAGGGCAGGCTGGGCCTATGCTCAGAGTGGAGACACACACACCTGGCGAAATTTGGCTCGAGCTTCTTTTTCTTTCATCCTGCCATGGGCCACTAGGTAATCAAACACCTCTCCTGCAAGAGAGGAGATGGTGGAGGGCACTGAGTGGGGTGGGTGGGGGCAGGAAGTAGGTAGGAACAGGGAGGGGAGACATGAGGGTGGGAAATGAGCAAGTGGCGGTGTCAGACCTACCGCCACTGGCATACTCCATGACAAGGTAGAGTGTCTTCTCAGTCTCGATCACTTCAAATAACTTAACTGCAAGAGAAGGGCTGTGTTGGTACTCAGGAGGCACACGTCACACACTGTGTCCAGACTTGCTAAGGACCTCTTGAACCATCCAGATTCCTTACGGCAGCCCACAGTGCCAAGATGTAGCTCAACTGTGAGCTGAGCCTTCGGAAGCAGTCTGACACCCTCCAGGACAGAATCCTCAAGGCAAAGAGCTATGGAAAGGGACGGCTGTGTGGATGCTGGCCTGTGGAGCCTCGGTGAGGGGGAGGGAGAACGGGACCGCAGTGCTTCTTACCTATGTTGGGATGATTCAAAACCTTCATTATTCTTACTTCTCGGAACAGCTGGAAGAGAAGACACATGGGTTCATTTCATGCCTGCCTACAGACTTTAGGTCCCTTCAGAGTCCGAGTAAGGTTCGTTCTCCCCCCCCCCCTTTTTCCTTTTAAAACAGATCCCCTTCTTAAAGAAACAAAGCAGAAACCCATGGAGAGAGGCGAGGAGGGCAGAGAGGGATGAGGAGCAGAGCTCGCTCGCTCACTCACTGCTCAGACCTTGCCCTTTTCCATAGCCTCAAAACAGCAGTCAGGTGCCTCTGTGGGGAAGGGGAGAGGGAGAGGGAGCCTGAGCCTCGAGTGACAGCAYGGAGCTCCTCTGTCAGTTCAGAGTTCAAACCCTTCAACCAGCCTGGTGACCAGAGAGTTGCTCCAAAGGGACACTGTGTCATCTTTTGAAATCAAGATGTCAGAGGGCCTGCACTGGGGATAGGCCTTTCTTTCCTGAGTCTCTGAGGTAGTAACAGAAACCACCCACACCTATATATAGCTGATGCCGATTTTAATCAAACCCATCCCCACACACTCATGCTCTCTTTGTAAAACAAAATCAGGGGCTCCAAACCATCCATTTCCATACTGAAAGATGACAGAAATGAGCTTCTCCCCCTGCAGGCAACAGAGAACTTAGAGGGAGTCTGCAACGTCCCAGGCTTCGTCACTCAAGGAACAGAACTGGCTGGTCGGTCCGTGGCGACCTGGTGGTTTGTTTGGGGCCCTAGTTCGGGATGTAGTTTATAGAACAGAGTAAAAATGGCTTCCCCCCTTTAATGGTGTTCCAGAGCTTTGGCTAACTCCAACAAAAGAAGCTTGCTCCGACCTTCCCCTTCTGTCAGCCCCCAGGCCTTTCTTGCTCCTCTTTTCCCCAACAGTATGCAGTATGCGGGTGAAAAGAGCAAAAGCTCCTGGCCGCCACCTCAGAGTCGCCGACGGGGACAGACCTGAGATGGTGCCGAGAGCCAGCAGCCACTTCCCCATCCTCAAACATACCCGTTTGGTATGAGAATGCCTAGAGCCTAGAGCTTTAGACGTGTCTAGAACCTTGAGTGGCGAATGTCTTCAAAACTCCAGTGTTAAGTAAGGAACACTGCTAAGAAGGAATGTAGGCAGGGCTGACTGGCCAGAACAAGACTGGTCTTGCTAACAAAAAACCTAAAAAAAGGTTTTTAAAATGAGTATGTTTCTGCATCTTAGGAGTGGAAGCAGGAGGAACAGGAGTTAAAGAAAATCCTCACCTACATGGTCAGTTTACAGGTAGCCTGGGCTTATAATACTTTGTTTCAAAAAAGAAAAACAAACAAAGCAAAGCCCTCTATTTGTTTGGCACTGGTATCTTCCAACCAATCAGGAGCAAGTGGGGAGATAGGAAAAGAGATGGCATGCTGTTACAAACCCTTCAGGGCTAACAAAATTTGTGAACACCTTGATTCTAGCTGTTAGCAYGCCAAAGAAGTCCCTTTATCAGTTCTAATTCTGGGAGCGTCCCCTCCAGGACGATCTGGCTCCTCACCCTTTCTCCTGTCACTGTGGCCATTCCCATGGCTGTGTGCCTCTAATTCAGCCACTGTAATACGGTCATGAAAAAACTTGCTTGGCCCTAAGAACCAGGTCTTAGAAAAAAATGAGCAGGGGATGGATACAGTAGAAAGGCCAAAGGAAACCTGACTATCCTAGGTAGGAGCCCCCCATCCCACCCCACCCCAATCCCGTCTCCTAACCGCCTTCAACCCAAGGATGAGGGGACAGCGCTTCCAGTTCTGTCAAGTCACTTACAAGTTGCTCACCTTCTGCATTCAAAGTCACCCCTTCTTTTCTCATGCACACATTTCTTTGGCACAGGGTTTATGTCTCTATTTGGGGGTTCTCTTACAACCCAAGGAAGACCTCAGTTAACAAGGGAAAATAAGTTCAACTTGTGAGTGCTGCTTACTCACAAACTATTTAGCAAGAGAGCCTAGAGATCAGAAATAACTTGGGTGCCTTTAAGCTGTGCACCTTGTCACACACAGACTTAGAAGTACCCTGAATTTCTATGGCCACTCCACTGGGTCACTGAGCGTCTGGATCTGTATAGATCTCTAGCAATGCTATAGATGTGTTTCTGCAGAGACCTGGACACACAGGCCAGGAGATAACAATCAGGAAGTAGGTCAGACAGGGCCAAGTAGCTGGAAGACTTCAGAAGAGCCCTTGCTTGTGGCCAGGAGGCCTACTGGATAGAATTGCCACAGGGAACCCAACCAGAACCGTAGGGAAAGGGCAGAATTTTTTGGGTGTTTGTTTTGTTTTTCAGGATAGGGTTTCTTTGTGTAGCTCTGGCTGTCCTGAAAGTTCCTCTGTAGACCAGGCTAGCCTCAAACTCTAAGATATTCCTGCCTCTTGTACTACCACCACCAGCACCTGGCTTGAAGGGACAAAGTTTTAAGGAAGCGGTTTTGTGGGGTCAGCAGATCACTGATAAAAGGCAGTGTCAGAAAGGGATGGAAGGTACTGGGAACTTACTTTCTGCAGGCTAGAGGAGTTCAGCTGAGTCTTGTCAATGATCTTCACAGCGACCTGGACATGAGACAAAAAGCCTAAGACCACTTTCTTGAGCAGACTAAACCAGGACCTGATGCTACTTTCTCCACCGCATTTTCTACTCCTCACATGCTTGGCTCCTATCGTACCTATCAGATGTCACTTCTGCAGATAAACAAGAGGCTAGCTGTAGGAACAGTCTCAGCACTGCCCCAGGATAGGCACTGCTACCATGGCCCCAACCCCAGAGCTCACCTCTTTCCCCGTCAGGATGTGCCTGGCCAACTTCACCTTGGCAAAGTTACCCTTGCCAATGGTCTTAAGGAGCCGGTAGTTGCCGATATGGGGCTGCTCGTCAGCAGAGGTGGCTGAGTTGCGACCCCGCAGCATGCTGGACTTACTGCTGGGCTTGGAATCAAGGTGTCCCAAGGTGGGCTGCAGGGTGGAAACAGACACGCCTTTACAGGCTGCCCCTCCAGTTCTGTGTACCGCTACCTCAGCTCTGAAAAAACTGCATGCGGCTGGGTGCAGGGGCAGACTCCAGAGCAGACTGGCAGGAATACCAAGAATCATAAGGCAGGGGAAGAGGACATGGAAGGGAGGGCATCACAGTCAGTTTTCACTGCAAAGGCACATAGAGTAAGGTTCAGGGCTAAGATCCTGTACACAGCAGAGCTCAGGACCGGAGCTCTGCCTCATCAGCACCACCAGCTACTCTCAGCCCCCATTAGGAACCCAGCAGTCTCTGCCCTCATCACAGCTGGGAGACCTGGTCTCTGACAGGCCTGCTCACTCCAAGAATGCTGGCTCTCAGTTGCAGGAGCATATGTCTAACCACTTCAAAGTCCTCATCACCTAGGTCTCAGCATCGACCTCTACTATTTATTCTTTACATTTGTTTACTGATGTGTCCAGTGAGACTGAAAACCCATGAAGACAGCCTGTAATATTCTTTATTCACTGACACATCACATCGCACACCTGACAGCACTCAGCGAATCACTGTCTAGTGAATGAATTCAACAACTGGCCTGTGTCGTGCATCGGCCTGCCCTGCCCTGCCCTGCCCTGCCCTGCCCTGCCCTGCTCTCCTGCATTCAATGGTGCAAATGAGCTGAGAAGCAGCAGCAGTTACACAGTGCAGAGTTCTAAAGAAGGTATGAAGACTTCCCTGTGCATCGCCTACCACCACAATGGAATAAGAGTTGAGCATATGAAAGGAAGCGCTGATACAGGCTGCCCCACCACAGACTCCTGAGGAGACAGAGAAGCCGGCCACAAAGGACCGTCTTACCTGACTCTGTCTTTGACTGTCCAGAACATAAAAGCTAGAGAGGCAGATGCAGAGTCAGAGCATCCTGAGGGAAGTGTGAGGTGACAGGTAAAGAGCATGGCGTTTCTTTGGGGATAATGAAAAGGTTCTGATAGCAAACGACACAAAATTTAATAAAAGCCACTCATCTATACTTTGAATGGGTGGGTGGTGTGTCAATTACCTTCCAATAGCTAATGGGATCTTTCGCCCCAGCTTTGGGTCCTGCCTCCCTCTCAGAGCACAGCTGAGCACACCGAAAGCTCCACAGGCTGAGCTGCAGCTAGGCAGAGCCACCTCGGAGTCTCCAGGGAGATAGGGAGGAGGGGAGCAGGGTGACTGGAGATGGCGGGCCCAGTGTCTTCCCTCAGATCCCCTCCTGACTCTAAGGGAAGCCTTCAGAAGCCACGGAGAAAAGGCATGACTTACTTCAACACGGGGAAGTGTCTGAGGGTCCTTGGCAAGAAGTATGTGGGCTTTACAAAACTCCCTTTCCTCTCGTGTATCAGTTCAGGGGCTTTGAGCAGCAGCTGTGTGCTAGTTTTCCTGATTTGCTACCTCAGACCCAGAAGCCCTTGCACATGGACAACGGGGACGGCTCCTTGACCCCTACACACAAACCTAGAGAGGCAGATGCGGATTTATAGTCATCTAGAGGGAATGTCATCTCTGTTATAATTCCTCAAGTCCAACTGCTGTCAATCTGTAGCTATGCACAGCGGACGCTGGACAAGAGATTTTTTTCAAGAATCGCTTCATAAACCTTCTCCAAGGAACCCTGAGGCTCATACTGAGAGAGAGAGAGAGAGAGAGAGAGAGAGAGAGAGAGAGAGAGAGAGAGAGAGAGAGAGAGAGAGACAGAGAGACAGAGAGACAGAGAGAGAACGAG